>BTHS01000233.1:0-67884 GCA_036184385.1 Tokudaia muenninki | reverse complement strand
TTTTTAACTATATAGCTTGTACTTCATAACCCTCTAAAAACTAGGTCCCATAGCAAACCTGACATAAATTTTATCTATTGAAAATTTTAGAGAAATGACTTCTTTCCCAGGTTAGTGTGTAGAGCTTTAGTGTTTATATTCTATATATTTGTCCTTGATAGGATGTTAGAACTATAGACTCCAGTTAATCTAATCTGTGGTATGATTTACAAACCACAAAATCCATCTGTAACTAATTCAAATTATTCATGGAGTTCCCTTTAAGCTATTCAGTGCATTAAACCTTTTTGACTAGGTTTTAAAATTTATTTTATTTTGTAAAAGGAGGTATCCTCCACCAATATAGTCATCCATGTTTCTATATGACCCCACCTTACACATATTTTTAAATGTCTAATGTAGCCAGAAATTGTGAGTGTAGCAGTATCATAGATTTTACAATTGACAGTAATACAAGAATAAGTATGCTAATAATGAGGGAATACAACACTGACAAACATCATTTAAATATCATCAGCAGGATTGCTTACCATCATAAGAATCCTGTAGGTACAAGATGAATTTCACAAACTCATAGGTGTCTCTCTCCTGGTCCTTGGCCCTATGACGATATCTGCCCTTGCCATTCTGACCTGCAGATCCTTTTCTTACATAACAGCAAAACTCAATTATGCTTCCCAGTAAAGAAAGCAAGATACGAATAAAGTTATGTAGTGTAATGGATTATTTCAAACGATAATAGTCGTCCTTAGTCAAGACAACATTTTAAGGAACACAATTTTCTTTCCATGAATTCTGGTACTCACAGAGATACCATTGTTGTATCTGTACAATAAGGCACTAGCCAGAATATAAAATACAGGTATTTATATAACACTACTAAAATTAGAGAAATGCTGCTGTAATTAGTGTTTAGGGTAAAGAATAAGACAGGGTGGGGATAATTTTTCAATAAAATAATTTTACTGTTTCTTTGAGAATTTCATATATGCATGTGATATATTTTATCATGTTCATGTCACACTGCCTTAAACTTCTCTCAGATTCAGTGCCACATATCTACTCAATCTTTCCCAACTTTGTGTTTCAAAAAAAAATTACAATTCCAATGTGTGATACCCATATCCTTCCACTAGAGCAACAGTTCTCAGCCCTTTGAGGATAGAACAACTCAATTTTCATAGGAGTCACCTAATACCATGTACATATCAGATATTTACATTACCATTCATAACAGTAGCAAAATTACAGTTATGAAGTAGCAATGAAAATACTTTTTTGGTATTACCACATTATGAGGAACTCTATTATAGGGTCTGAGCATTAGGAAGTTTGAGAACCACTGCTAGAGCATGGTCAGTCTGCCAGGGTCAATCTCCTTAAAGAACACTCCTCATTCTCCCCCAGCATCAATCAGCTCTCTCGAGCTCCTCTACTGAGGGTGAGGAATCCTCATCAGAGAGTGAGGGCCCATGAGGTCCTCCCTATTTCTCCAGAGGAAATAAAATTTTAATGTTAGAAATATAGCATTTGAAATTATAGGCCATAACTTTAGATGATTATATTATAAGCAGCTACACTAATATTTTTTCAAAATTTACTAAGCGATAAGAGAGCAAGAAATTGTTCAGCTCAGTATTTATTACTTGGCCCTCAAAGCACAAAAATTAAATTAAAAAGAAAACAAAGCCATGTATACATACCTATATCTGTCAATGGAAGATGAAGTATGATCTTCTCAGATACTTCATCCTTTTGTTGATCTGAAAAAAGACTTAATAGTCTGTTCCCCATAAGATCTTCCTGGGAAGAGGAAGAAAGAACAGATTTTGCTTTCTATACTAATACCATTAGGCTACCCTGTGTCTTAACCATATGAGTTTAGTGCTGCCCATGCCATTTATTGCTATAGGTGCCGTGCTTCAGGCAGTTTGCATTACCTCCTAGCAATTATTGCATGTTACAATCCATTCTGGCCACAATTTTCCTGTGCATTATCTCCCTCAAAAAGTCAGATCCTTCCCTACCATCCCAGAGACCACAGATGTTGTAATCTTCTCCCTGTCTTGTTTCCCTCTAGGAGTCTGGAAAAAAATCTCAGCTCCTCACCCATAGTGTTGTCTCTAATGTTGATCTAAGAAAGTAAATGTGGTCGAGAAAACCCCACACCACCATGCTATCCAGTGACTATTCAATTCTGCCTGAAAGCCTTTCCCTGACTCTGTCCCTTATCACTCTTCAATGTGAATCCTTCCTCTTTTGTACCTTCCTTACACTTTCAAGTCCAAATCCCTCTTTACATTTTAATCTGGCTTTTTTTTGATGTTAAAAATTCAACCCTTCCCCCTGTACCATAAAGAAAAACTTATTTTTTTCAATAAAAATATTTTCATTGATCCATTTATAAAATAGAATGCCCTCAGTCCAAGAAAAACATGGGGCTACATAAGGAGTTTTGGGGCAGGCTGAGCTATAGAATACTAACTTGTCTTTCTGAGAAAGAAAGGAAGGAAGCAAGAAAGAAAGAAAGAAAGAAAGAAAGAAAGAAAGAAAGAAAGAAAGAAAGAAAGAAAGGAAGGAAGGAAGAAGAAAGAAAGAAAGAAAGAAAGAAAGAAAGAAAGAAAGAAAGAAAGAAGAAAGAAAGAAAGAAAGAAAGAAAGAAAGAAAGAAAGAAAGAAAGAAAGAAAGAAAGGGAGGAAGAAGGAAAGGAAGAAGGAAAGAAAGAAGGAAATAAAGAAGAAAGCCATTGTGGAACCCAATTATTTTGTATGTTAATTTTTAAAGGAGTTTTTAAATTTACGAATAGTTAGAAATTAAAAATTCAACAAATTTGGTGTGAAATATAAAATACCAAGAAGTATTACCTATTCTTCCATTGGTATAAGAAAGGGGGAATCAATATAAAAAGAATTCAGAGGGCTAGAGATTAGGTCAGTTGTTAAATGCTCACCTGACAATGACAAGGCCTTGCTTTAAATCAAGCATGCAAGCACAGGCACTCAGTCATTCCAAAAGAAGAAAGGAATTTACCCAGCTCACTGCCATCTCCTGAGACTCTTACAAGAAGCATGTTTTACTTTTCTGCCAGAGACTTCATCTTAGACACACATCAGAGAAGTGGATAGAGCACAGGGAAGAGTAAGAGCCTTTACAGGAATCCCAGATGGTTTGTATTGACTTAACACTGAAACTAGTGGAGAAGATGATGCAACAGAGGCATAGCTGGACACCAATGAGTTATATGAGGCTAAAAAGAAATAACTCATGAACCATAATCCAGAATGACCCATTTTCCCAAAAGCTGTAAGAACATACTGAACAGTGGCCAAGAAGAGGTGACACATTCTGGGATACAAAAACAACTTTTCCATCTATGCTCAGTACAATCGAAATATTTTCAAATGACTAATAAAGACAGAATAATAACATAATTAAATAGTGGAACAATAATAAAATGATATTTATCAAAAATGTGTCACTGAGACAAGTTGCAGTGTACACAAAATTAACACTAAATTTTCTATCACATGCTAGGAATGTTCATTTCTGAGTGTAGATTGTCATTATATATACTTTTCTGATGTATAATGGACTTATGTGCAAAAAATACTTCCTTGTAGAGAATATTTACAAAGATTTTAAAATATATAAAAATGTTTTCAGATGTGATTCTATAAATTTCATTAAGGCTTCTTATAGGCACACTGATGAGAGGTTCCATATAAGTGTATGAGTACATTTCCAATGACTACACCTAGAACAAAATGTCTTTCCTTCTCTTAGTAACTGACAATTGCCCAGAGACCCTTTGGAAGAGTTGTGGACTTATGAGCCACTCTCCCTTAACTACTGTTAATTTGTCTATTAATTCTCAGGGATGGGTTGGGTCTCTTGAAATCCCCCTTATCCAATCTGTAATAGTAGAAATGGAAAGTATATTGGAGGAGAAAAGGGTATATGAGAGAAGTGGAAGGACAAGAGAAAGTAATGGAGTGTAATATGATCAAAATGCATTATATAAATGAATGAAAATGCCATTGTGAAACTGATTATTACATGCGGTTAATATGTGCTCATAAAATATTGAGCTTGCTTATAGTAGGACCAAACTTATTCTAAAGTAAGAGAAGCAAAGTATGTGCCTACTTTATTGATATATAAGAAATGGAATCCATTTACTGTGTTCTATTAAATAACTATTATATTATAATATCTATTATATTAGATGACTATGAATGTTATGTCCTAATTAATGTCCTTTGTCTATCTCTTATTTATCTATCATGTATCCTCTAGAAGCTATAGTGTACCTATTTTGTCTGTCTTCCATCAATCTATCATCTTATAGTTTTACTATGTCTATATTCTATCTATTTCCTATCCTTTATCTATCGTGCATCTATGATCTATGTCCCATATCTCCATACATTTAGCATCTTTCCTCTAGATCATATATATATGTATATATACAATATGTGTGTGTGTATATATATATATATACACACACACATATTGCTTTGCTCTCTTTTCTACCCTCTACTTAATATGTATCTATCCTCAAATTTCTTTAACATTTATCCCATATCTCTCCTCTATCATATAAATAATGTTCATCTTTCTTCTTTCTCTTATATCTCTACTCTTCAATTTATCATCTATTATTTAATTCTTTATATTCTATAATCTATACTTTGTCATTTATTATTTATAACCTATCATCTTTTTAAACCCATGACCTATAATTTATCAGCTATTATTCATCATCCTTCATGGTTTCTTTCGTGCAATATAACCCACATGATAAAACTTGCGGTACTTAAAAATACAACTAGTCTGGTCCTTAATGCCAATTGAAAGCATGAGGGTACCAGAGATTGTAAACTGTGGTATAAATAGTATTACTCAAGAAAAGGAAAGCTATTTCATGAAGATCAAGTTAGACAGCTAAGCTTAAACATCTCAGATAGTTAACTATATAACCTTATACTAACAACTGATACAAATGAAATACAAAATTATCACAACCACAAGTTACTGTTGGTGAGTTCACCATTTCTATTTCAATGACTGGGACTAGATTAAACAGGAAATACCTCAGGATTTTGCCCTTACAACAGAGCTCCAACTTATTCAACCTTACCTTACCACCCACTTGAAGTAAAATGGTCTTATGTTTTTTACTGTATCTTGGCAACTATAGAATGAGGTTGGTTTAGAACATAAGACTCATTCACTCTGATTGGTTCTAAAAGGCAAGAGTGTGATTGGTCAGAACACATGTTTAAGTGGCTGTGGTTGCTGTTAAGAGCCAGATTGTGATTGGTCTAAAATATAAAATTAAATGAATATTATTGGTCCTAAGAGTCAACATTGTGATTTGTTTAAACATACTCCTTAGTGAATGTGATTGGTAGGTAGTGGCAAGGCTGTGATTGGCCTACAATATAAGCCTTCATGACTGTTTCTGGTTCTACAAGGCAGAGTTGTTTGGCGCAATGTGTCTGTAGGAAGAAATTTACTAGTTTCTGCCTTTCCTTTCCTGGTTTATATCACCAGTCCCAATAAAAGTTTTCTCTTAAAAATGCCTTTAAATATATCTATATCTGTATATATCATTACTTTTATTTTACATAAATGTTTTGCCCAAATGTGTATATGTATACCATGGTCATATTTGATACCTGTAGATGTCAGAAAAATATGTTGTATCTCCTGCAATTTGAGGTACAAATAGTTGTAAGCCATTAAATAGGTTATGGGAACCAAGTCTATATCATATACTGGAGCAACAAGTGTTCCTAATCACAGATCCATTTCTCAATCCCCCTCAAGTGAAATTTTCTTGCCTCCTCTTCAGAATATGAGCTAAGATGGTAACTCAGGAATAAGTCATCAGGGGAAGGAGAGGAACAGAAGAGGCAGCGGAGCAGCAGTGGCTGCTGAGCTATCAGCAGACTGAACTATGAAAGCTGAAAAGAACAATAGCTGAACAGGTCAAGAGTGACTATGGCAGAAAGAAGGGCAGAAGAAGAGCAGCAACAGGATCTGGAATAGACTTGAGGCAGAAGAACTGTTCCCAGTCTTCAGCGCAGAATTTTAATGCTGCTTTGTGTTCATAGCTAAGAAATCCCCTACTTCCTTTGTATATATAAGTCCTAGAAAACTGGCTGCTTCCAAAGGCTGAGATATTACAGTTTCCAAGCCTGCCTTAGAGCTGCAAATCTATCCACAGAGGAAGACTAAAGATACTCTGCTTCCTAGGCTCATACAATAACTGTAACCCTTATTGGATTAAGGGTCTCAATATCAGAGTTCTGTGCAAGAAATGCAGTCCTAGAGGGTGTCACTTCCTGTCCCTCAGATTACTGTGGATATTTTAATTTTTCAATTTTTGTTTTATTTGTTTGCTTTGACCTAGAATGTGAATGCCATTTAAATTAGAATTAGAATGTGAATGCCCCCTCAACTCACAATTAAACCTTAAGCTCCAGATCCTCTTGACTCCAGCTACCAAATGTTGGGATTAGAGGTCTCTGCCATCATATACAATTCCTGCATGGCTGAGATGGACTCCAAATGAATCACAGTACCAGCCCAATATATTATGATTAATTCATGAATTTTTCACAATTCATCTAGCTATGGAAACAAAAAGAGCACCAATTCCCCAAAATAATTAAAGAATAAAGAGTATAAAACAGAATGCTTCTTTACTTACTAGATATCAAGTGTTGTTATAAAGCTCCAGTATTCAGGCTGGTAGACAACAATGAAGACATGTAAAATATAATGGAACAGAAGTGAAAACACAGTAAGAGAGCTGTATATAAAATATATATTTATTTATAATTAAAAGGATTTTAATTCTGAGGCTTATGCCATTAAAAGAAAGTCAAAGTTTCTAATTACTATTGTTCTATATCTGAGAGTAAGCAGGCTTCCTATAGAAACAATTTACTGTGAAATCACAGTACTATAACACATTTCTTTCCCAAACAGTGGACAATAATCTGTGGTCTCATATTTATCACTGAAGATACATGTAAGTGTCAAAACTGTCAACAGTGCCAATAATTCTCTTTAAGAATGGGCTGGTTTTGTTCTCATTTAATTTATTTATTTGTTCGTTTGTTTGTTGGCCTTGCTGGGAAAAAAACCCAGGGCCTTATATATGCCTGGCAAATTTTTCTCCAAAGTTTCATATTCAACCCTTTGTTCTCACTGACTTTAAAATGTGTTTTTAAAAAGAAAACTTATATAGGGACTCTGTTGTTAAAGTGTTTGCCATGTGTGAGCCTGAGGACCTAAATTTATGTTCCTACACCAACATGAAAAAGCCAGGTATGAAGGTCAGCATCCTTAATCTTTGCGCTGCACTAGGGTCTTGGTAGATACCTGAATATTATTGGCCAACCTCGACAATTAGTGAGCTCTAGGATAGATTCTGGATAGATTCTAGGATAGATCAGAGATAGATTCTGTCTCAAAAAAATAAGGTGGAGAGTAATTGAGAAAGAATCATCTTTGGACCCCATTCATTTGTGTATATGTGTGCATGCACATAAAAATGCACACATAGATACATACTTACAAAAAGATTTGAAAATATAAACTGTATATATCCATATTTACATGTAGAAATAGTTTTACTTTAAACAGCATTGAACTAGATTTAATTCATTATTGACTTTCTGCAATAGAGAATCACATGTACGTTTCCCATTATGCCAATGGTGTGAATGTTTGCAATAAGGTTCAAAGTCAAAGAATCATTAAAATTAATGTGTTTTAAACTTAGTTTGCCTCTCTATCCTGACTCCATGACAATATCAACCATCTCTAAAACAAGTAATCTGCTGATCACATCTGAGCTCCTACCACTAACATTCCAGACACACAGAGCAAGGGCATAGAACTTTGTTTTGTTTTTGAATTTGTACATGTTTATATAAAAGACGTATAAATTTGGTAATTCAAACAATTTTTGGTTGTTGTACAATTGAGGAAAACATACAATGGCTTGTTTTTTTTTTCTTTTTTTTTAATTTTTTGAACCTATAGGATACATTCTTATTAGTATATTCTTTTTATTTTTATTAAATATTTGCATTTTTACATTTCAAATGTTAACCCCTTTGCCCATTACCTCACCAAAAACCACCTCTTCTATCCCCCTCCCCCTGCTGCCCCCCCCCCAAATTTCCTGACTTGCATTCCCCTATTCTGGGAAATTGAACCTTCATAGAACCAATGGTCTCTCCTCTCATTGATGTCTGAAATGGTCATATTCTGCTACATAATATATCTGGAGCCAAGGCTCCCTCCATGTGTATTGTTTGGTTGGTGGTTTAGTCCCTGAAAGCTCTGGGGTTACTGGTTGGTACCTATTATTGTTCCTCCTGTGGGGCTGCAAATCTCTTCTACTCTCAGGCTCCTCCATTGAGGAGCCTATTCTCAGTCTACTTGTTGACTGTGAGCCATGGGTGTTTTGATCCACTTTCCAAAAAGGATCAAAATAACTACACTTTGGTCTTCCTTCATCTTGAGCTTCATGTGGTCTGTGAGTTGTATCTTGGGTATTCCTAGCTTTTGGGCTAATATCCAATTATCAGCGATAGCATACCATGTGTATTCTTTTGTGACTGTGTTACCTCACTCAGGATGATAGTTTCTAGCTCCATCCATTTGCTATGAATTTCATTAATTCATTGTATTTAATAGCTGAGTAGTACTCCATTGGGTATACATACCACATGAGCTAGAGATGGCTCAGCCATTGAGAGTGCTTGCTGCCCTTTCAAAGTTTGATGCCCAGAATCCTCATCAAACAGAGTCCAACCTTCTGTAACTCCAGATCCTGGGGGAAACAATGTTCTTTCTGTTGGGCATGGCTATCCCCTTCAATGGTACCCGCAAACCCCCTATATATCCACACTGAAAAAATCATTAAAAAAAACGAAGAGAATTAGAGGATAATTATTATGCAAATGCCTTTATTTGGACTACTAAACTGCTACTAGATTACATCACTTTTCAGAGTTAGAAAACATAATGATCTTGACAACTATAAGAAAGGTCTTGAAAGAGCACGAATACATCAACCCCGACATACATAATTTCCGATTTTTGTGACCTCATCTCCTCATCATAGGTGAAAAACATAAAATCTCATTGTACACTTTAGAATTCTTTGCTTATCGAATTCCCATCTAAATTGTGAGCTCACCCTCCTCAAAAGTATCATATTCACAGCATTTTAGACTGAAAAGTAGTTTTGTGGTAAATATTTCCAAACAAAGAAGTATGTATTGGAGTGACTTATTGAAGACCAAATATTTCATTTCTTTTGAGCCTGGGTGTGAGGGGGAAACGCAACCTTAGGGTCCACTTACCTCCACCTATAATTTAAGCTCTTGTATGTTGTACTTACCTGAAGACCACTTTTAAAAAAGTAGCAAATCAGCAAATCAGTAGTAATCAAAATATTCTTAAATGTACAAAAAATAACCATGTAGAAAGAATACTGTAGAAAGATACTGATTTTAAAAATAAAAGAATGAGAAAAGCTTCTAGTACATTCTGCACAGCCAGTTTCTTCAGTGGATTTTCAGGACTACAAAGTAAGCAAAGAATATTCATCTCCACACACCATAAGATCACGGTTCTCCAGAAAGAGCTGCTAGAACTTGGAAAGCCAAAGGACGAGCTAATAATATTCCTATCTACACATGTAGGCGATTCTCAAGAGATGAAAATCCCAGGAGGGAAAAGCTACATAGTTAATAAAGCAAGCCCGAATGTCAAGGGCAGCATTCTAGGAGGAGAGAGCAAAAGGTTGGTTGTGAGCATGTTCAAGTGTGCTGAGGAGATCCAGCTATATGGGAAGGAGGAGTTGCTTGTTTAATAAAACGCTTCCTCTGAAGGCTGTTATGATTAATTGGTCTTGCTAATCCAAACTAAAAGTCCTTTAAATGACCAAGACTTCTGAAGCCACGAGCACTTCACCTGGAACTAGCTGACTTGCTAATCATGCACCTTCATGTTAGGTTGGCTCTATTGAGATTGGCAATTATACACTCTCTTCATCCCTCTGCCCATCAAATGGGCAAACACGGTCATGACTATCTTTGGGTTTACTTCCACAAGGTCTTCAGGGAGAGCATATACTCTAGCTCCGATTCTTTTAGCCATATACACTGCATACCTAGTTACTGAGGAAACAAAAATCAACATGAAATTTTTTTCATCAAGAACACGTTTGGACCCATTTTTAAAAATAGGATTAATTTATATTATTTTAAGAATTTTTGGTGTTTTGCCTTCAGGTATGTCTGTGTTAGGGGGTTGGATCCCCTAAAACTGAAGTTATGCACAGTTGTGAGCTGCCCTGAGGGTACTGGGACCTGAGCCTAGGTCTTCTGGAACAGCCAATGCTCTTAAACACTGAACCATTTCTCCAGCCCAAGGACAGTATTTAAGTGATGTACTTCCTCTTTATAACAAGATAGCTGTGATGCAAATTGCTCTATTGAATGTATAACTCAGAGAGCTGGCCATGTTGGCACATGCTCATAATCTTGTAATCACAGTTCTCTTGGGGCACAAGGTGAGGCCAAAAAGTCCTTGTAAGTTTGAAAGCAGTAAGAAGTCCACAGTGACACTGTGTCTCAGAAAACGTAAAATAAAAATTAATAAGTTCACATTTGTACTTTGCTTAAATTTTTTGAATTGATTTTTAACTTATACTAAACCACAACATGATATTTATTTTATGTGTGTTCCTGATGACTGAAGAGGTCAGAAGAGGGTATTATCTTTACTGGAAGTGGACGGGCAACCATACGGCGGTTTCGGGAATTAAACCCAGGAATTCTGTAAGAGCAACAAGTGCTCGTCTCTCCAACCCAAGTTATACTTAGTTTCTCCAGTTCATTATTTTGGATTTTATTTACTCATTTCTTCCCAATATGAAATGAAAAGTAAGCTTGAAGCACCAAGTTCATACAAAAAGGAAATTGTTATCCAGTAGCATATGCCTTTAATTCCAGTGCTCAAGAGGAAGAGTCTGGGGTATCTCTCAGTCTGAGAGGCCAGCCTGGTCTACAGACAGTAAGAGAAACTCTTTCTTGAACAAACAAACAAACAAACAACCACCCTATCCTGACCACAAAAAGAAGTGTGTGTGTGTGTGTGTGTAATTAGCTAGGTTGACTGTATAAGGAAATATGAAATTCTCTGTGCAGTGCAATAAATTAACAAATTCTTAAAACATTGGTGAACCTTTGAACCTTCTAAGGTAAAATGTCACCACTAACAAAGGGGAGAGCTCGATGTAGAGTGGATCTTCCCGGCAGGAACACCAGTGTTCTGTGTATGAGCCCAAGTGACCATGCATGGTTGCCCTTACTTGGTGTGATTGTGTTTCTCAACTTCTGTAAGATTCCCACTATCCAAAGGTCATGCAACATGGTTGGATGGCATCTATTCAACCCAAAACTGACAAACTGGAAATGATTGTCTTGTCCTATTATGAAAAAAGGGAAGAAGCATAAGATTTCCCTTGTTTCCAAGTGATGATGTCCTTCATGATAGCATGAACAAGGAAAGGAAAACTTTGTTACAAGCACAACATTAATAAGTTATATTAAGAAAACCCAGGTTGTCATAAAAATACCTGATATTATCTCGCAAACATAACAAATAAAAGTCAGTACTCTAACACCTTCAGTTTCCCTGGCATGAGCCCCAAGTCCCATTGAAGATGAAAATTAGGGATAATGAAAGAAAATACTGGTCTCCTTACCTGGCCACACAAGTGGAGGGACACTAGGCTCTCATTTCTTCCTCCAAAGTCCCCAAGTCACTCTCACATGTGGATCCTTCTTTCTGTGATCCCGTACACACTGACGTACCTACCTGTGCCAGGGCTAGCCACACGTGCACTCACAGTTCTCTGATGACATTCAAGTGGAATCATGACGCTGGGCACTTAGACACAAAGTAAAATGTGCAATTCTCACTTGTCCCCCCAGGAGGCCTTCAGCTCATCCCTTCCCCTGACCACCTACCTCCTCCTAGGTTATTTCACACCAAGATCCTATGGGGGCCCCACTGGAAAATCACAAGGTGCTATCAAACATATTCTTCACGGGATCACTACCACTGGGTCATAACAACTGGCTGACCACCTACATATCTACCAAACTACCTTCCTACCTACCTAAGCAACTCCTAGTAAGATCTGCCTCTGGCTCGCCAATATATACAGTTGCAGGGACACTTTCCAGGACAGATGGGCCTCTGGATACCAGATGATGTATTCCTTGGCCATGTGGGAAACACTTTTCACTCTCCAAAAACAAGCCCTTCTGTCATGAACACTGAGACTCTCCAGAGGATCACCCCTGCACTACTGAACTCCTAAGTCACAGCTGCTGGAAGAAGACCCCTCGAATAGCCTTCACGAGTCAAGCCTGCTCTTGTTTCCTATTCCCATTCCATGCCAAGTTTCGTGGAGGCTTCTTCTCCTATACAACCAGGAAAGCTTTCTCTTTCCAGACGGTCCTGCTCTGGCTTCTCAGAGGAGCAAGGCCTGCAATCCCAAGTAACGACCTGTCCCGCCACTCTCCATATAATTGATAAGCACTTGTCTCTTCCACCAAAACAGTAGTGCCACCAGGAACAAATACCCTGCAGTCCCTATTGGACCTTTCTATAAATGGCCTCTGGATACAAACAGCCTTAATGGTTTCCCCCACATGCAAACTTGTCCTTTTCTGACAATAATACGTTCAACAACATAAGGACTGCTATAACCTGGGGCAAAACTGGACACTCTTCAAGTCTCTCAGGGATGTAGGGACCTGAACAGGGGACACACAGTGAATAGATGCAGAGACACATAGGTGTGCACACGGGCACAAACACACACACACACACACAAACACACACACACACACACACACACATAAAGAGACAGAGAGATACAGGGCCAGAGGCAGAACCAGAGCCTGAGAGATACTCTGGTCTCCCTGTCTTCTAGGATACCAGGCTGTGCATCAGATAATTCCAGACCCATCTCTATTCCAGAAATCCATGGACATGGCATGGAAGGCCATGTCATTGCAGACTTTATCCTGGCTCATCTGCCTGGATATTTGGGAAGGTCGGGTTGTCAGGAGAAGGCCCGAGTAAGCTACCTGCATGGGAATCGAACATGCCATTAAGGTAGCTTTCAAAGGGCCCAGCCGGGATGGTACTGTGGAAGCCTGGCCTGTTTGGACACCCTTGGGAATACAACATACTCTGACTATTTCTACTCGGGTTCATAGCGAGCCAGGACACTGCCTAGACGCTGCCTAGGCTCCTCACCAACATGGGGCACACAGTGAGTTGGCCTGCATTAGATGATGGTGGAGCCTCCCAGACCATTGAAAGTTTCTGGGCCCTTGGGTGTTTTCCGGACAGGCTTGGAACCCTATCCCGATCTGCAGCATGGCTCAAGGAGAGAGCCTTTTCCAAAATAAAGAAAGGAAAACCCCGAGGTAAGAACCAACAATGCCAACTGACTGTCTGCATGGGCGCTCTACCTCCACCCTTCCAGAGGCAAAAAAACAAAACAAAAAAAAAAAAAAAAACGCCAAACTGCACCTACAAGCAGCCAGCATGGCAGCTAAGCACTAATGTTTCCCAGAGAACAAAGATGGGCTGCGTAGCCGGCTATTGGGGATGCTTAAGGAATGTTTTTGTATGTTGTTGGCTGGGGGAAGGTGGGCTATGCATGTGTGTATGTGTGTTTGTGTGTGTGTGTGGTATTTGTGAGGTTGCATAAGAGACCAGGGATGTGGAGTGTGCAAGGCAGAGATGAAGGGTCACTGATCACAGGCTGTCATCAACTGCAGGGCACCTGCCAGCCACTGAAGGGCCAGTGGTGAGGCAGGCTAGCCCAAAGGCGGGTGAACTGGAACTTTCACTGGACCCTCAGGCAGTCCTACCTTTACCCAGTGCCATTTCGACCATGGGGGCGGGACCCCAGGAACAAACAACTGGACTTGAACACCAGGAGCTGACATTGCGCACTCGGTGCCCAGCCAGGCCACTGGGAATGGAGCTGGCCCAGAGATCCACATGAGGCTGGTCTGGCCCCGCCCACAAGGGTGTCCCCTAAAGCTGACAGCCAGGTCTCAGTTCTCTCCTTGGGGGTGCAGATTCCAGGGTTCCTGGGCACACTCTCTCAAGATTCTAGTTTAAGGCGGCCAACCAAGAAGTCCCTCCCAGTATGACCCTGGGCCATCAGAGTGTTAATGAAACTGAACCTCCCTGCTGGTGGAGTCAGAGAGCTCTGGGCACTGGGGAAGTTGAACAGAGGCAACAAGGGGCAGATGTGGACAATCTACCCCCTCCTTGGGATAACAGGGCCAGCACCAAGTGCTTTCCACCTGGCAGCAGGAGGCCCAGCAGTAGACCCAGTGCATTGGATGGGCTGTCCTGTGTGCCTGGGATGCCTTCAGTTTCCCTGGCATGAGGCCCAATTTCCATGGGAGATGAAAATTAGGGAGAACGAAAGAAAATCCTGGTCTCCTTACCTGGCCACACAGGTTGGTCTCTCAGGTACCACTCAATAGGAGTTCTGGAGGATGCTGCCCCACCAAGTCATCCAGTCATCCGTCCTCTACAGAGGCTCAGGTGGGCAGGCCGCCCACTTCCACAATTTCGGCTACAAGCATCCTAGCACCCTGAGCTGAGGACAAGGACATATCGAAAGAAGGAATGATTTTTCCAACAATACCTCTCATCCTGCCCCCTTGTTTACCAGGCCTTGGCCTCAGGAACCCCAATTCTAAGCCCCTACTAAGGAAGTATCACCATCGCTGGGCCACCAGGGAACCAGGCATCCTCTATGAGCTGATTACAGATCCCTCACCATCTCTCTCTCCTTCCTACCCTTCCATCCAATCCTCAGCATAACCCAATCCTTCACTAACAACCAACCAGCACTAGGAGTGGTATGGGGGAAGTGCGGGAGTGGGCGGAGAGGGACACTTGGCTCTCCTTCCTTCCTCAAAGTCCCCAAGTCTCTCTCACATTTAGATCCTCTTTTCTGTGCCCTAGTACATACCCATCTACCTACCTGTGCCAGGGTTAGCCACACGTACAGCTCACAGCTCTCTGAAAACATTCTAGTGGACCCATGACGACCGGCACCTAGACATACAGCAAAATGAGCAGTTCTCATTCGTCCCTCCAGGATGCCTGGAGCTCATTCCCTCCCCAGAGCATCTCTAGATTTTCTGTTTTGAGGTTCTGTCCCACTGTCCAATCAAGATTCAGGTTCACACAGCAACTCTTCCTGTTCCTCCCCTATCGACACCTTCATACTTCCTTTTTCCTCCAACAATTTTCTTAAGTTCTTCTGCTTATCCAGAGCAACTCAAGTGCCCATTTGTCATTTGATATGTTTACTCTATATTGGTATGCAAATTGTCTTATGTCATCAATTGATGCAAATAAGGGAGAGATTTAACCATAACCACACATATAAATTTGTGTATATATATACATATAAAGAGAGATAGAACACATTAATTACTCCATGTAGATTCATGTGAAATTATCTTGGAAGGACTTTTGTATATTGTACTATTTCCTTCACCTTAAGGAATATAATCACACACCGACATCCATCTATGAGAGATAGGAGACAGATTGCATTTGGTTTAACAATTGCGATTATAGTTGAAAATCTGTATTAGGGCAAGAATTCCTATTATATACTTAGGATTTTGGAGGTGTGTAACTAGATAGACATTACCACCCCTGTGAGCCTGACAACTTTTTTTCCACTCCTTGGAAAGCACGAAGTGAACCAGGGCCTGGAGTACATGTGTCCTTCCTACATTGTTATAGGCAGAGAGATATTAGAGCATTCGCCTGTGAATGCAGTACAACAATAGAGAGACCCCTCAACTCAGACAAGTTTAAAATTCTGTCTGCTGAATAAGTTGCACACTGTTGCATGTCAGTATATGAGCATGCATTTAATCCCAGCACTTGGAATTCAGAGGCAGGAGGATTTCTGATTTCAAGGCCAGACTGGTGTACAGAGTGAGTTCCAGGACAGCCAGGGCTACACAGAGAAACCCGGTCTTGAAAAAACAAACAAAAAAACATGTACACTGTGCTTCTCATAATGCACTACACACAAATGCTTTGTGTAAAAAAACACACACACATACACACACACAAACGCACACACATACACCAACATACACATATACATATGGTAAAAACATAAAATTAAGTATAAAAATAGTTCTACACTGTGTGATGTGTTAGCATAGACCTGTAATCTCAGCATCCTGCAAATGAAGGATGGAGGGCATTCGGTGTAAAACACTTATTTTGGGAAAAATCAGCAGCAACAACAAGAACAATAACAAAACCAAAGATGAAGCAGGGTCCTAAAGCCTCACAGAAATTAAATCAGCTAGGAATTTCTACACATAGGAATGGCTATGCTGATTTCATAGCACCATTCCTGGTTCACTGAATAAACCTTTATATATTGTGTCTTTATGAAAAATGGTAAATGAAGAGGGAACCCGCTTTCTTTTGTTTGGGGTATTAGGTCATTCCTTTTACATTCTAGACTCTAGAGGGAGCTTAATTTTTCCTACATATGATTTAAAAGTCAGCAAAAAATGTACTCTATTTGAACATAATATTCATTGTGGGGAATAGGAACTATGATATCTACCACTTCAGAACTTCAGTATGAATAATAAGAAGTACAAGGATACAGAAACACCCAAATGAAGACGTTTCTGAAAATAAATAGCGTCTGACCTAATTTAAAATAGGACTTGCTTGATTTAGGCACATTTTGTATTACTATAGACCTTGGTATATCAAATTATTTCTTTTAAAAAGACCTAAGTTTAATTATACCTTTACTATTCCAGGGAACATATGATTCTGTGGCAGTGTAATTTTTCTTGCTGTTGTGAGACTTCGGTATCTATAATCAGTGCTGTAATAATAATCATAACCATAATTTCACATCTCCACTGCTTCAGAAGTCTAGAGTCTAGAGCACACTAAATGCACATGGGCCGCAGGCAGTGGGGTCCACGCCTTTAGTTCCAACACTTGGGAGGTAGAGTGCAGTGGAATCTCCTCTGTGAGTCTGAGGCCAGCTTGCTCTAAAGAGTGTGTTCCCGGACAGCCAGAGCTATGCACAGAGAACATGCCCCGAAAAAGAAAACAGAACAAGAAAATGAAGAACAGAAAGAATGGCCCCGAGTTTTTGTGAGAACTTGCCAATGCACACTCACAAATGCTGGGGTTTTGTTGCTTTTGTGTGAAGGTCGACCTGTCTGTTTGAAACATCTGTAATAGTAAAAGTTCTTACTGGTTAAGTTTGGGGAGCCGAAGCAGCCATCCACAGGGCAGGACATGCTTTCTCCATGATATTGTTCATACCACGTCACACCTGCACCTCCCTAAAATCTCTATGCTTTCGCAGCGTTCTGTCCCAGAAAAGTGCTTCCGAGTCCCCGAGAAGGATCTTCCACCAAGGCTCTCCAGATGCTGCCCAGAGCACAAAACTCAGTGTCCCTAAACTCAAGAACAAAGCCAGACCACATGGTGCTCCCTCCTCTGCCCAGAGGGGTCCCAGAGTGCTTCAAAGCCCAAGACTCCCAGCTCAGGGTTACACACTCAGAGCAGGGAGCAGATGTAAAAAGACTGCTCTAGTCACCAACTCCTCCTGCATCTCAGAAGGAGTCAGAAGGTGGGGATAAACTTACTTGGTCAAGGCCAGGCTGTCCTGTGATCGAATCTCAAAACTTTGGACGACTGCAATGGCCAGCACCATTGGCTCGGTGCCATCTCTGTGACTCTTTTTTTCTATAATTTTTTTGTTGTTTTTGTATTTTTGACACAGGGTTTCTCTGTGTAACCCTGGCTGAGCTGGAACTCACTCAGTAGACAAATCTGATCTCGATCTCAGAAATCTTCCTTCTTCTGCCTCACAAATGCTGATATAAAGGGCATGGTTCACCACTGCCATGCACTGTCTCTCTGAAGGCACCAAACTTCTAGACTGAGTCTGTGAAGGAACTAAGCTACAGAGCTAACTTTCTTAAGGTACCAAGATTCTGACCTGACTCTCTTAAGGTACCAAACTGCTGAGCTGAATATCTTAAGGCACCAAGCTGCTGAGCTCTCTCTCTAAAGATACCAAGATGGTGATTTTAATTTTTTTTTTAATTTTTATTTTTTTCGCTTTTGAGACTGATTTTCTCTGTGTAGCTCTGGCTGTCCTGAAACTCACTCTGTAGACCAGTATGGCCTCCAACTCACAAATCTGCCTGCCTCTGCCTTCCAAGGGCTGGGATTAAAGGCAAGCTTCACAACTACCTGACATTCACTCTATTAATTCACCAATTGCTGAGCTGCATCTCTTAATGTACCAAACTACTGAGCTGATTCTCTCAAGGTACCAACCTGCTGTGCTGACTTTCCTAAGGTACAAAGCTGCTGGCCTGACACTCTTAAACTTACAAGATGCTGAGCTTACTCTCTTAAGGTACCATGCTCCTGGCCTGACACTCATTAGTTACCAAGATGATGAGCTGACTCTCTCTTTCATTTTTTAATTTTTTTTTTTACTTTTTTGATTATAAACAGAGTTTCTCTGTGTAGCTCTGCTTCTCCTGTGGTAGACCTGCTTTCCTGCCACTCTGTAGACAAGGCTGATCTCTTACTCAGAAAACTGCCTGCCTCTGCCTCCCTAGTGCTGGTATGAAGGGCATGTGCCAACATAGCCTGACACTGACATTCTGAAGGTACCAACCTGCTGGCCTGACTCTATTAAGGTAGCAACCTACAGCGTTGTCACTCTTACGGTTCCAAACTAACCTGACTCTCTTAAGGAACCAAGATGATAGCCTGTATTTCATTAGGCAACAAACTCCTGCACTGACTATCTGAAGGCAACAAGCTACTGGCCAGACTCTCCTAACTTACCATGCTGCTGGGCTGAATCTCTTAATGTACCAAACTGCTGAGTTGCCTCTCTAAAACTACCAAGAAGATAAACTGACTATCTCTTTCATTTCTTTTTAATTTTTAATTTTTTGTTTTTTGAGATAGGGTTTCTCTGTGTAGCCGTGGCAGTCATGGAACTCACTCTGTACACTAGACTGGCCTCGAACTTAGAATTCTGTCTGCCTCTTCCTTGAAAGTGCTGAGAATAAAGGCATGTGCCACCACTGCCTGGTGGTGACTCCTTTAAATACCAAGATGCTGGCCTGTCTTTCATAAGGTACACAGCTGCTCTCCTGAGCTACTTAGCTGAATCTCTAAAAGTAACAAGCTCCTTGCCTGACACTCTAAAAGTACCAACATGCTGAGCTGTTTCTCTCTTTTATTATTTATTTTCAAAGTTTTTTTATTTACATTCCAAATCATTCCCCTTTCCCTTTTCCTCCCTCAATTAAAGTCCCATAAGCCCCCTTCCCTCCCTCTTTTCCCCATTCAACCCCCTCTCGCTTCTCTGTCCTGGCATTCCACTATATCCAGTCTTTCCAGGACCAGGGGTCTCTCCTTTCATCTTCTTGGAAATCTATTGATATGCGAATTGTGTCTAGGTTATTCCGAGATTCTGGGTTAATATCACCTTATCAGTGACTGCATACCATGTGTGTTCTTTTGTGATTTGTTTACCTCACTAATGATGATAATTTCTAGTTCTGACCATTTGCCTAGGAATTTTGTAAATTCATTGTTTTTAATTGAAGTGTAGTATTCCATTGTGTAAATATACCGCATCTTCTGAACCCATTCCTCTGTTGAGGGACATCTGGGTTCTTTCCAGCTTCTGGCTATTATAAATAAGGCTGCTATTAACATACTGGAGCTTGTGTCTTTATTGCATTCAGGGAAAGCTTCTGGGTTTATGCCCAGGAGTGATATAGCCGGATCCTCCGGGAATGTCATGCCCAGTTTTCTAAGGAACCGCCAGACTGCTTTCCAGAGTGCTTGTACCAGCTTGCAATCCCACCAGCATTGGAGGAGTGTTCCTCTTTCTCCTCATCCTCGCCAACAACTGCTGTCTCCTATGTTTTTGATTTTAGCCATCTTGACTGGTGTGAGATGGAATCTCAGGGTTATTTTGATTTGCATTTCCCTAATAACTAAGGATGATGAACATCTCTTTAGGTGCTTCTCAGCCATTAGATATTCTTCAGTTGAGAACTCTTTGTTTAGCTCTGTACCCCATTTTTAATAGGGTTACTTGACTCTCTGGGTTCTAACTTCATGAGTGCTTTGTATATATTAGATATTAGCCCTCTGTCGGATGTAGGGTTGGTAAAGATCTTTTTCCAATTTGTTGGCTGCCATTTTGTCCTTTACCAGTGTCCTTTGCCTTAGAGAAACTTTGTAATTTTATCAGGTCCCATTGGTCAATTCTTGATCTTAGAGCATAGGCTATTGGAATTCTATTCAAGAAATTCTCCCCTTTGCCCATATGTTCAAAGATCTTCCCTGGTTTATTTTAAGTGTGTCTGGTTTTATGTGGAGGTCCTTGATCCACTTGGACTTGAGCTTAGTGCAAGGAGATAAGAATGGTTCAATTTGCATTCTTCTGCATGTTGGCCTCCAGTTGAACCAGCACCATTTGTTGAAAAAACGATTTTTGATAAAACTGGATGGTTTTAGCTCCTTTGTCAAAGATCAAGTGACCATAGGAGTATGGATTCATTTCTGGGTCTTCAATTCTGTTCCATTGATCTACATACATGTCACTGTACCAATACCCTGCAGTTTTTAACACAATTTGAGCTGACTCTCTTAATGTACCAAGATGATGAGCTGACTCTCTCTTTATTTTTTACTTTGATATTTTTTGGTCTTTTAAAATTGGTTTCTCTTTGTTAGTCTGTCTGTCTTGGAACTCACTCTGTAGACCTGGCTGTTCTCAAACAAAGAAATATTCCTGCCTCTATATCCCAAGTGCTTGGATTAAAGGCCACCACTGCCTGTCACTGACTATGAAAATACCACTTGCTGGCCTTACTGTCTTAAGATAAGAAGGTACTGAGCTGATTCTTTTAATGTACCAAGAAACTAGCTTGGCTCTCTTAAAGTTCCAAGCTGATGGCCCGACTCTCTGAACGCACAAAACTTCTGTCCTGACTCTTTAAAGATACTGAGCTGCTGTCCTGAGTCTCTTAAGGTACTAAGATTCTGAGCTGACTCTCTGAATGCACCAAGCCACTGGACTGACTCTCTGAAGGTACCAAGCTGCTGAGTTGCTTCTCTAAAGATACCAAGATGATAAGTTGACTTTCTCTTTCTTGTTTTTCAATTGTTTTCTTTCTTGTTTCTATTGTTTTATTTTTTTGGTTTTTTGGGACAGGGGTTCTCTGGATAGCCCTGGCTGTCCTGGAACTCACTCTGTAGACCAGTATGGCCTCCAACTCACAAATCTGCCTGCCTCTGCCTCTCAAGTAATGGATTAAAGGCATACTTCACAACTACCTGACATTCACTCTCTTAATTCACCAATTGCTGAGCTGCATCTCTTAATGAATCAAACTACTGAGCTGACTCTCTCAAGGT
Organism: Tokudaia muenninki; assembly: GCA_036184385.1. Lineage (NCBI taxonomy): Eukaryota > Metazoa > Chordata > Mammalia > Rodentia > Muridae > Tokudaia > Tokudaia muenninki. The sequence continues at coordinate 46,257 of BTHS01000233.1, read as the reverse complement.
ACCAACTTGCTGTCCTCAGTCTCCTAATGTATCAAGCTGCTGGCCTGACACTCTTAAAGTTGCAAGATGCTGAGCTGACTCTCTTAAGTTACCATGCTGCTGGCCTGACTCTCTTAAGGTACCAAGATGATGAGCTGAGAATTTCATTTTGTATTCTTTTTCTATTAGACACAGAGTTTCTCTGTGTAAACCTGCCTGTCCTGGGCTAGACATACTTTCCTGCCACTCTGTGTACAAGGCTGACCTCAAACTCAGAAAATTGTTTGTCCTTGCCTCAAAAGTTCTGATATTAAAGGCATGCACCTCCACTGCCTGCCACTGACATTCTGAAGGTACCAACCTGCTGACCTGAGTCTCTTAAGGCACCAAGCTTCAGAGCTGACACTCTTAAGGTACCAAATTAAGCTCAATCTCTTATGGTATCAAGATGATGGTCTGTCTTTCTTAAGGTACCAAACTCCTGCACTGACTCTCTGAAGTCAACAAGCTGTTGTCCTGATTCTCCTAATCTTCCAAGCTGCCGGGCTGACTCTTCAGATCTAAACTTCTGAGTTGCCTCTCTAAAAGTATCACAGTGTTGAGTTGATCCTTTCTTTCTTTTCTTTTTAATTTTTGATTCTTTGGTTTTTTGAGACCGGTTTTCTCTATGTAACCCTGGCTCTACTGGAATACACTCTGCAGACCAGGCTTGACTTGAAGTCAGAAATCTGCCTGCTTCTGTCTCCCAAGTGCTGGAATTTTTTTATTTTTTTCTTTAGGATAGATCCTTTATTTACATTTTGAAATGATTTCCCCTTTCCTTGAAGCCCCCCATCACTGAAAGTCCCAAAAGACCACTTCTCTCCCTCTGTTCCCCAATCCACCCATTCCTGATTCCCTGTCCTGGTCTTGGCCTACACTCCTACACTGAGCCTTTCCAGGACCAGGGGCCTCTCCTTCCTTCTTCTTGGGCATCATTTGATATGTGAATTGTTTCTTGGGTATTTCAAGCTTCTGGGCTAATATCTGCTTATCACTGAGTGCATACCATTTATCAAGTTATTGACCTGACTCTCTTAAGCTAACAAGCAACTGGGCTGACACTCTTAAGGTACCAAGGTACTGAGCTGATGCTCTTAAGGTACTGAGCTGCTGGGTTGACACTCCTAATGTACCAAACTGCTGAATTGATCCTTTGAAGACACCAAGCTGCTGGCCTGACACTCTTAAGTTATCAAACTGTTGGACAGACTCACTGAAGGCAAAAAGATGGTGAACTGATTCTCTTATGATTCCAAGCTGCTTACATGACTCTCTTAAGGTACCAAGCCACTGAGCTGATACTCTTAAGGGTCCAAGCTGCTGAGATGAGTATCTTTCTTTTTACATTTTTAATTTTTATTTTTGGGGTTTTTTTTTTAGACAGGGTTTCTCTGTGTAGCTCTGACTATACTGGAAGTCACTCTGCAGACCACACTGCCCTCGAAATCAGAGTCCTCCATTCCTCTGCCTCCCAAATGCTAGAATTAAAGGCTTGTGCCACCACTGCCTGGCACTGACACTCTGGAGGCATCAATCTGCTGGCCTGACTATCTTAAGACAGCAAAGTACTGAGCTGACTCTCTTAAGGTACCAAGCTTCTGGCTTGATTCTCTTAATATACCAAAGTACTGAGCTGACACTCAGAAGGCACCAAGCTGCTGGGCTGACTCTCTTAATGTACCAAGCTGATGAGCTGACTCTCTCTATTTTTAAATTCTTAATTTTTTTTGATTTTTTCAGTCCTGGTTTCTCTGTGTAGCCTTGGCTATCCTGAAACTCACTTTGTAGACCAGGCTGGCTTCAAATTCAGAAATCTGCCTGCCTCTGCCTCCCACTACTGGGATAAAAGGTAAGTGCCACGACTGCCTGGCACTGATTTTCTTTAGGTACCAATTGCTAAGCTGACTTGCTTAAGGCCCCAAATTACTGAGCTGACTCTCTTAAGATACCAAGTTGCTGACCAGTATGGTACCAAGCAGCTGGCTTGACACTGTTAAGGAACAAAGATACTGAGACGACTATCTGAATGCACAAACTAATGGGATGACCCCCTTAAGGTAGCAAGCTGCTGAGCTGCCACTCTAAATATACCACGATGATGAGCTGACTCTCTGGTTCCCTTTTTTTCTTATATTTTTTTTTGCATCTTTGAGACAGGGTTTCTCTGTGTAGCCCTAGCTGTCCTGGTACTCACTCTGTAGACCAGGCTGGCCTCAAACTCAGAAATCTGCCTACCTCTGCCTAACAAGTGCTTGGATTAAAGGCATGCTCCACAACTACCTAACACTGATTCTCTTAAGGTACCAATTGCTGAGCTGCTTCTCTTAATGTACCAAATTCCTGAACTGACTCTTGTAAGGTACCAAGATTCTGACCTGACCCTCTTGAGGAACCAATCTCCTGAACTGATGCTCTTAAGGTACCATGATGCGGTGCTGAATCTGTGAAAGCACCAAGTTGCTGGCCTGACTCTCTTAAGGTACAAAGCTGCTAGCCTGACTCTCTTAATGTACCAAGATGCTGGCATGACTCTCTTAAGGTACCAACTGCTGGCCTGACTCTCTTAAGGTACAAAGATGCTGAGATGACTCTCTAAAGGCACCCAGCTCCTTGACAGATACTCTTAAGGTACCAAGATGCTGAGCTGAATCTCTTAAGATAACAAACTACTGCACTGAGTCTCTTAATGCACCGAGCTTCTGGCCGATTCTTTTATGGTAGCAAGGTACTGAGCTGACTCCCTTAAGGTACCAAGCTGCTGGCCCGACTCTCTGAAGGTACCGAGCTGCTGTCCTGACTCTTTGAAGGTACCAAACTTCTGGACTGACTCTCTTAAGGTAACATGCTGCTGGCCTGACTCTCTTAAAGTACCAAGCTGCTGAGCTGACTCTCTGAAGGTACCAATCTACTGACATGATTTCTTCAGGTACCAAGATAATCAGCTGACTCTCCTAAGGTACCAAGTTGCTGCCCTGACTCTCTTAAGATAGCAAAGTACTGAGCTGACTCTCCTTATGAACATGAGGATCATCTTTTCCTGCTTGCTTCTGTCATCCATCCAATTTGACACCAGACGCTTTTTTAATGATTCCATTCTTTTATTTATTTATTCACTTAATTTATTCTATGTGCTTTGGTGTTTTGACTGTGTGTTTGATGGTGTCGGGTCCGCTGGATAAGGAATTAGAGATTCCTTATCCACTGCCCAGCTCCCTTTGAATTTTTAGTCCTTTTATATTTACGTATTTATTTATACTCTGGTGACCGATCTCTGGGCAAGTACTTAGATAAATCTTGAAGTTGCTGGGCAAGCAATAAGATAAATCTCCAACCCCAATAAAGTTTGAGAACATTTTCATAGCTCAGGAAAGATAGCCTGTGCTAGCTCCCATTCCTCTCTCTCCCCCATCCACTCTGTAAACAACACCTGGCCAGAGGCAACCTCTAATTCACCTTCTGTCTCTGTTGAATTCCCGGTTGTGAACTTACAGATGAGCAGAATTCAAAATGTGTCTAGGCCAGCTTCAGAGTCAGCGGTCTTCCCTTCTGAGCTATATTTCTATATTTCTAACATCCTATCAAGGACCAATATATAGAATATAAACACTAAAGCTCTATACACTAACCGGGGAAAGAAGTCATTTCTCTAAAATTTTCAATAGATAAAATTTATGTCAGGTGTGCTATGGGACCTGGTTTTTGAGGGTTATGAAGTATAAGCTATATAGCTAAAATTAATTGCTTCGGAACCATAAAACTTCTGAGTTAATCAGAGGTAAGGTATATTTTGTTTTTCAGGTACTCAAATGATTCTTAAAATATATCTCATGTTCCTTTCTTGAGTGTTAAAGGTGAAACATCATTAAAAATCACTTGGACAGACGCATGTATACACACACAGACACACACACACACACACACACACACACACACACACACACACGTTTCTTTTAGAGATTACCGCAAGAATACATAAGGCAAAAGCAAAAGATTGACATCAGCAAAAATTCACACTTGATTTTCCGTGTGAATGCCTCATATTTTGGTGGTGACCATCTGGGGAATCTGGGGAGCTTAGTTGGAAGGGAAGGAAGATGAGGAGAAGCCCATGGCTCAGGATCTTGAAAAATGCCATTGAGTGGGAAAACAGCATTGTGATGTGTCAGTTCTCTGCTTGCTTGCTTAGATAGTATACCTTCTAATTTAATTGCCATTGTGTCTGTCACCCTTAGAGTCATTTGTATTTTTTGGAAACTATGGTCCTAATAGCAGAAATATTTGGTCTTCTTCTCCGAGGCTGTTATGGGAACAACAGTACTATCTTGTAGGAAACATTTCTGTTCTTCGTACACTGGATGAGTCAGTGAGTATGCTGTATATTTCTCACACATTGAAGGACACATCATTTTCACTTTCAGCTACTGGATGTCAGTACACATACACTCAGTATTGAGTAAGGAAAAAATAACTTGTATATTTCTGTTACAAAGTGAATTTTCATGTATCAACGTCTCTGTCCTTCCCCCACCCACACTCTTAGGTAGTTGATTGTAAAGGCTTTTTACAGCTCAAGGAATAAGCTAGTTATTAAAATGCATGTGGCAGATCGAAAGTCCTTTAGTTTATGTTTTCAATAACATGTGATCCTTTTCATGTGCTAGATACTGTGTTATGTACCAGGGGAGTACATACAGGCAGCCAGTATACAAAGCACTGATGACAGGTGTCACAAGAAAGATGATGACCTGTGTTGCATAGTGTACCCCCAAGGATAACAAAGGAAATCTATACCTAGAGCACATTGACCACAATTTGGAGAGTTGAAGGAATGAAAATGGATTATGTGGCTCAAATAGGGGGAAAGAGGGAAGGGGATCGTGGAGACAGGCAGGGGATAGATTGTACAGAACTTTGCTCACTGTAGTAATACACTTAGAATTTAGGCCAAGTACACTGGAAAGCAGAGGGGGAATATAATCTGGACTGAAATCATTAGGCTGCTTTGTAAGTGGAACACGAAGTATAAAGAAACAAAAAGGGAGGTAACCACATGTGAATGACAGGAATCTGGACTAATTGTAGTCAGAGGGATGGAAACTCCAGGATTTGGAATAAAGGGATACAGGCAAACTAGAGCATTGTAAACTGGGTAGTGTTTGCAGCCTAGGTAAAGAATTCTGTTTGGCCTGTGGACTATGTTTCTATTGTGATGGCATAGTAGATCACATAGTAGATTCAATTTTAGGATAAACAACTTCTCCATATTGAAGACAGTGAGGAAAGTTGTATAGAGGAGAAAACTGAAGGAAGCTGTCTGATTTGATTGACTCATTCATTCTTCCTTCATACTAACCCTCTGGGATCTGAGTTCTATCTTCTGCCACAAGAATGTAGACTTGAAAGGTATAGGGCTCAGTCCCAAGAACTGTTTTCTCTTCTGAGAAAGAGAAAAATCTTGCTTGGCCCACCCACTAGTCTCCATCAGGGCACCAAGAATTCTATTTGTGATTTCCTACAGTTTTTCTCTCTGGGACCCTAGGATATTGTTTCTATACCAGTTCATAGCCGGGCAGTTGTGGTGCGATATTTTGGAAAACAAATATCAAGAGAACAAAGATGGCAGTCAGAGGAGACTTTATACTATGCTGGTATAAAATAGCTAGCAGTGAACTGGAACCAAAGTGAAATTCCTAGATCTACTAGTGTTGGGCTAAACCACTGTATGTGTACACCTTATTTTCATACCTGTAAACCCAGTGTCTTTCTAAAACTGACATGACATTTGGATTAGTCCTAACTTGAATGTGAAATGCATGCTATAAATGTCAAGTTTTTCTAGCATATACATACATTTAATTGCCAATTAGGGGCCTAGGAGAAGGTGTAACTCTACTCTCTACAAGCTGTAGGTTTAATTCTCAGAGATGTCAAAATGATAACTAATATGCTAATTTTTGCAGGCACAACCTGTTAAGATTCAAACAGATGTTATAGTTATTGACTCAGATGATGACAATACCATAAAATACCGCAGGTAAGTATCAGGGCTGCAAGTAATGTAGAGCTGAAACATTTTTTTTTTGCTTAATAAAGCCAAAATAAGAAATATTAGCTAAGAATTTTAATGAATCTAAAAATGACCAATATGTTGTTCTGAAACTACCTTATCATTTAATATAACTTATTGGTTTCCAGCAATATAAACACAGATGAATGACTTTTTACTTTTAATTTTTAAAATACTCAAATTATGTTTAAAAAAAACAGTCTTTCCTTGCTTATCTGCCTATCTCTCACTTTTTTATTTTCTAAGTTTTTTTTATTTACATTCCAAATGATTTGCCCTTTCCGGTCTCCTATGTCCCTGAAAGTCACAAAAGGCCCCTTCCCTCCCTCTGTTCCCCATTCAACCCCCTCTCGTTTCTCTGTCCTGTTATTCTCCTTCATCCAGTCTTTCCAGGACCAGGGGTCTCTCCTTTCATCTTCTTGGAAATCTATGGATATGAGAATTGCATCTTGGGTATTCTGAGATTCTGGGTTAATATCGCCTCATCAGTGACTGCATAACATGTGTGTTCTTTCATGATTGGGTTACCTCACTAAGGATGATATTTTCCAGTTCTAAGCATTTGCCTAAGAATTTCGTGAATTCATTGTTTTTAATTGCAGTGTAGTATTCCATTGTGTAAATATACCACATCTTCTGAATCGATTCCTCCCTTGAGGAATATCAGGGTTCTTTCCATCTTCTGCCTATTATAAATGAGGCTGCTATGAACATAGTGGAGCATGTGTCCTTATTGCATGCAGGGGAAGCCTTTGGGTATATATCCAGAAGTGGTATAGCCGGATCCTCCGGGAGTGTCTTGCTCAGGTTTCTGAGGAGCCACCAGACTGATTTCCAGAGTGGTTGTACCAGCTTGCAATCCCACCAGCAGTGGAGGAGTGTTCCTCTTTCTTCACATCCTCGCCAACATCTGCTCTCTCCTGTGTTTTTGATCTTAGCCATTCTGACTGGTGTGAGATGGAATATCAGGGTTGTTTTGATTTGCATTTCTCTAATGACTGAGGATGTTGAACATCTCTTTAGGCTTCTCAGCCATTAGATATTCTTCAGATGAGAACTCTTTGTTTAGCTCTCTACCCCAATTTTAATAGGATAACATGGCTCTCTGGAGTCTAACTTCTTGAGTTCTTCATATATATTGGATATTAGCCCTCTGTCAGATGTAGGGTTGGTAAAAATCATTTCCCAGTTTGTTGGTTGCCGATTTGTCCTTTTGACAGTTCTTTGCCTGACAAAAACTTTGTAATTTTATGAGGTCCCATTTTTCCATTTTGCTCTTAGAGCATAAACTATTGGAGTTCTGTTCAGGAAATTCTCCCTGTGCCCATATGTTCAAGGCTCTTCCCTAGTTTACTTTCTATTAGTTTCAGTGTGTCAGGTTTTATGTGGAGGTCCTTGTTCCACTTGGACTTGAGCTTACTGCAAGGAGATAAGAATGGACCAATTTGCATTCTTCTGCATGTTGACCTCCAGTTGAACCAGCACCATTTGTTGAAAAGGCCATCTTTTTTCCAATGGATGGTTTTAGATCCTTTGCCAAAGATCAAGTGACCATAGGAGTGTGGATTCATTTCTGGGGCTTCATTTCTGTTCCCTTGATCTACATGCCTGTCACTGTACCAATACCATGAAGTTTTTAACACTATTGCTCTGTAGTACAGCTTGAGGTCCAAGATACTGATTTCCCAGAAGATCTTTTACTCTTGAGAATAGTTTTAGCTATCTTGGTTTTTCTGTTATTCCAGATGAATTTTTGAAATGCTCTTTCTAACTCTATGAAGAACTGCTTTGGGATTTTGATGGGGATTGCAATGAATCTGTATATTGCTTTTGGCAAGATGGTCATTTTTAATATTAATCGTGGTAATCCATGAGCACGGAAGATTTTTCCATCTTCTGAGGTCTTCTTCAATTTCTTTCTTCCGAGACTTGAAGATACAGATCTTTCACTTGTTTGGGTAGAGTCACACCAAGATACTTTATATGGTTTGTGGCTATCGTGAAGGGTATCATTTCTCTTTCTTGTTTCTCAGCCTGATTATCCTTTGAGTATAGGAAGGCTACTGACTTGCTTCATTTGGCTTTATATCCGTCCGCTTTCCTAAAGTTGTTTATCAGCTGTAGGAATTCTCTGGTGGAGTTATTTGGGTCGCTTACATATACTACCATATTGTTTGCAATTAGTGATAGTTTGAATTCTTCCTTTCCAATGTGTATCCCTTTGACATCCTTTGGTTGTCTAATTGCTCTAGCTAGAACTTCACGTACTATATTGAAAAGACATGGGGAGAGAGATGGCAGCCTTGTCTAGTCCCAGATTTTAGAGGGATTGCTTCAAGTTTCTCTCCATTTAGATTGATGTTGTCTACCGGTTTGCTGTAAATTGCTTTTACTATGTGTAGATATGGACCTCGAATTCCCGATCTTTCTAAGAACTTTAACATGAAAGGATGCTGAATTTTGTCATATGCTTTCTATGCATCTAATAAAATGACCATGTGGTTTTTTTCTTTGAGATTGTTTATGTAGTGGATTACATTGACGGACTTCCTTATATTGAACCATCCCTGCATCCCTGGGATGAAGCCAATTTGATCCTGGTGAATTAAAGTTTTGATTATCTATCTATCTATCATCTATCTATCTCTCTATCTCCTTATCTATCTATCTATCTATCTATCTATCTATCTATCTATCTATCTATCTATTGATCGTTCATCTACCTACCATCTGTATGTGTGTTTGCGTATACCACCAATACCACTTCTAGCTTCCAGATCTGTGTATTTTAGTGTATGAAAGGAATCATTTAACTACTGTCTGTTGCATCATTTCCCAGATAAGTCTAATAATGATCCTAGAAAAATGACAGAAAAGAGCATATAATATACATATTTGATTACGAGTCCAATTCTTGGAACCCACATGGCAGAAAGAGATGCCTGATTCCTGAAAGAATTCCTCTGTCCTACACACAAGTGACATACATTAATGGACACACCCATACACTCTAAATGAATGAATGAATAAATAAATGAATAAATAGTTTTAAAAATAGGACTGTTGAAAGCAGACATGATAGCTTTTGTTCATGGAGCAAGGAGAATCAGTAGCTCAGAATTATCCTCTGTGACATAACTTGGGATATAAATGCCAAACCTGTTTTAACAAGTAGAGATGAACATTGTTGGTGAATTTAAGGTAAAGCACTGTTGCCGAAATATTTCATAGTCAAAGTCAGCACCATTCACTATTCTTTGATATAATATTGGCTAAAAGACCTTTCGTAATGATACAGCAGTGACTCATATCCTGCTCCATCCACACAGGACAATGGAGCAAAACATTCACTTGCTGTCAGGTGTAAAGATGTCTAGACAGGCAGTAGTAATCCCAGCACTTGGGAGGGTGAGTTCGAGGCCAGCCTGGTCTACCGCTTGAGTCCCAGAACAGCCAGGACTATATGGAGTAACCCTGTCTCCAGAAACAAAACAAAAAAAAGCCAAGATGTCTAGTGGAGGTCAAATTTTTTTTATGTCTGTCAGTTTGTGTATGAGAGAGAGCAGAGGGGAAACGGCATGGGGGAGGAGGGTGAGGGAGAGTGAAATGGAGAACAGGAGAGAGAGAGAGAAGGAGGAGGAGGAGGAGGAGGAGGAGGAGGAGGAGGAGGAGGAAGAGAGGGAAAGGGACGGAGGGGGGATTACTGGCTGTTTTGGAACTCACAATGTAGGGCAGGCTGGCCTCAAATTCACAGAGATCTTCCTGCCTCTGCCTCCCAAGTGCTGGGATTACACGAGTCGGTCACCACTGTGCAGTCTGCAAGACAATTCAAAAGCTAAAAATTGCCTTAAGCTTCGAAAAGATACCCAGGCTTGGTTTTAAGGCAGTTCTGCCAAGCCAAGTAAATTTAAGGGGAACGATAGATTAGTGTTTAATGTACATGGGAGAACCAGAGGTCCCAGGCTACTTACTACCCTCAAAAATCCACGATTGGGAACAGATGGATAAAAAGTAACAATATTGTACAGTGAAAGCACGGGGTTGAGAAAAAGCCTGAGATGACGGGAAGCTTTCACTCTTCAACGATAGGTTTAAATTGAAAACAAGGAGGAGTCTGGTGTTGTATATTTGTCCGTTAAGACCCCAAAGCTTACATTTGGAAGCCCGCAAAGACTCGGAAGTCTGTGAAGGCTCTGAAAGCTCAGAAGTGAAGACTGCTGACTCTGAAGCCGGCCTAGACACACTTTGAATTCTGCCCATCTGTAAGTTCACAACCAGGAATTCAACAGAGACAGAAGGTGAATTAGAGGTTGCCTCTGGCCAGGTGTTGTTTACAGAGTGGATGGGGACAGAGAGGAATGGTAGCTAGCACAGGCTATCTTTTCTGAGCTATGAAAATGTTCTCAAACTTTCTTGGGGTTGGAGATTTATCTTAGTACTTGCCTACATCCGACAGAAGGCTCGTATCCAATATATACAAAGAACTCAAGAAGTTAGAACACAGAGAGCCAAGTAACCCTATTAAAAATGGTATACAGAGCTAAACAAAGAGTTCTCACCTGAAGAATATCTAATGGCTGAGAAGCACCTAAAGAGATGTTCATCATCCTTAATCAATAGGGAAATGCAAATCAAAACAACCCTGAGATTCCATCTCACACCATTCAGAATGGCTAAAATCAAAAACATAGGAGACAGCAGTTGTTGGCCAGATGTGGAAAAAGAGGAACACTCCTCCAATGCTGGTGGGATTGCAAGCTGGTACAACCACTCTGGAAAGCAGTCTGGCGGTTCCTGAGAAAACTGGGCATGACAATCCCGGAGGATCCGGCTATATCACTCCTGTGCTTATACCCAGAGGCTTTCCCTGAATGCAATAAGGACACATGCTCCACTTGTTCATAGCAGCCTTATTTACAATAGTCCGAAGCTAGAAAGAACCCAGATGTCCCTCAATGGAGGAATGGATTCAGAAGATGCGGTATATTTACATAATGGAATACTACTCTGCAATTAAAACCAATGAATTCACGAAATTCCTAGGCAAATGGTCAGAACTTGAAAATGTCATCCTTAGTGAGGTAACCCAATCACAAAAGAAAACACATGGTATGCAGTCACTGATAATGGCATATTAACCCAGAATCTCGGAATACCCTAGACACAATTCGCATATCAATAGATTTCCAAGAAGATGGAAAGAGAGACCCCTGGTCCTGGAAAGACTGGATATAGTGGAATGCCAGGACAGAGAAGCAAGAGGGGGTTGAATGGGGAAAAGAGGGAGGGAAGGGGGCTTATGGGACTTTCAGGGAGTGAGTAAAGGGGAAAGGGGAATGATGTGGAATGTAAATAAAAAAACATTGAAAATAATTTAAAAAAGAGAGAAACCGCTCACCATGTTGGTACTTTTAGAGTGTCAGGCAAGGAGCTTGTTACTTTTAGAGAGTCAGCTAAGTAGCTCAGGAGAGCAGCTGGGTACCTTAGGAAAGACAGGCCAGCATCTTGCTACATTAAGGGAGTCACCACCAGGCAATGGTGACACATGCCTTTATTCTCAGCACTTTGTAGAAAGAGGCAGATAGATTTCTAAGTTTGAGGCCAGCCTAGTGTACAGAGTGAGTTCCATGACTGAAACGGGTATACAGAGAAACCCTATCTCAAAAAACAAAAAATTAAAAATTAAAAGGAAATGAGAGAGATAGTCAGCTTATCTTCTTGGTACTTTTTGAGAGGCAACTCATAAGTTTGGTACATTAAGAGATTCAGCCAAGCAGCTTGGTAAGTTAGGAGAGTCTGGCCATTAGCTTGTTGCCTTCAGATAGTCAGTGCAGGAGTTTGTTGCCTAGTGAAATACAGGCTATCATCTTGATTCCTTAAGAGAGTCAGCATAGGTTCGTACCTTAAGAGTGACAAGGCTGTAGGTTGGTACCTTAATAGAGTCAGGCCAGCAGGATGGTACCTTTAGAATGTCAGTGTCAGGCTGTGGTGGCACATGCCCTTAATACCGGCACTTGGGATGCAGAAGCAGGCAGTTTTCTGAGTTTGAGATCAGCCTTGTCTACAGAGTGGCAGGAAAGCAGGTCTACCACAGGACAAGATGAGCTACACAGAGAAACTCTGTTTCTAATCAAAAAAGTAAAAGATTAAAAAATGAAAGAGAGAGTCAGCTCATCATCTTGGTAATTTATGAGAGTCAGGTCAGGAGCATGGTACCTTAAGAGAGTCAGCTCAGCATCTTGTAACTTTAAGAGTTTCAGGCCAGCAACTTTGTACCTTAGGAAAGTCAGCACAGCAAGTTAGTACCTTGAGAGAATCAGCTCAGTAGTTTGATACATTAAGAGATGCAGCTCAGCAATTGGTGAATTAATAGAGTGAATGTAAGGTAGTTGTGAAACTTGCCTTTAATCCCAGCACTTGAGAGGCAGAGGTAGCAGATTTGTGAGTTGGAGGCCATACTGGTCTACAGAGTGAGTTTCAGGACAGCTAGAGCTACACAGAGAAAATCAGTCTCAAAAACAAAAAAAAATAAAAACTAAAAAAATTTAAAGTCACCATCTTGGTATCTTTAGAGAGGCAGCTCAGCAGCTTGATGTCTTAAGATATTCAGCTCCTCAGTTTGGTACCTTAAGAGAATCAGGCCAGAATCTTGGTACCTTAAGAAAGTTAGCTCAGTAGCTTAGTTTCTTCACAGACACAGTCCAGAAACTTGGTGCCTTCAGGGAGTCAGTGCATGGCAGTGGTGACTCATGCCCTTAATATCAGCATTTGTGAGGCAGAAGAAGGAAGATTTCTGAGATCGAGATCAGATTTGTCTACTGAGTGAGTTCCAGCTCAGCCAGGGTTACACAGAGAAACCCTGTGTCAAAAATACAAAAACAACTATATATATATAAATGAGTCACAGAGATGGCACTGAGCCAATGTGCATGTGCATTGCAGTCGTCCAAAGGTATGAGATTCGATCACTGGACATCCTGGCCTCGACAAAGTAAGTTTATCCCCACCCTCTGAGTCCTTCTGAGATGAGGTAGGAGTTGGTGACAGAGCAGTCTTTGTACATCTGCTCCCCTCTCTGAGTGTGTAACCCTGAGCTGGGAGTCTTGGGCTTTGAAGCACCCCAGGACCCCTCTGGGCAGAGCAGGGAGCACCACTTGGGCTGTCTTTGTTCCTGAGTTTAGGGACACTGAGTTTTGTGCTCTGGGGAGCATCTGGAGTGCCTAGGTAAAAGATCTTCCTGGGGGACTTGGAAGCACTTTTCTGGGACAGAACGCTGCGAAAGCAGAGAGATTTTAGGGAGGTGTATGTGTGACGTGGTTTGAACTATATCATGGAGAAAGAATGTCCTGCCCTGTGGATGGCTGCTTCGGCTCCCCAAACTTAACCAGTAAGAACTTTTACTATTACAGATGTTTCAAACAGACAGGGCGACCAACACACAAAAGCAGCAAAAACCCTGCATTTGTGAGTGTACATTGGCAAGTTCTCACAAAAACTTAGGGCCATTCTTTCTGTTCTTCATTTTCTTGTTCTGTTGTGATTTTCGGGGCATGTTCTCTGTGCGTAGCTCTGGCTGTCTGGGAACACACTCTGTAGAGCAAGCTGGCCTCAGACTCACAGAGGAGATTCCACTGCACTCTACCTCCCAAGTGCTGGAACTAAAGGCGTGGACCCCACTGCCTGCGGCCCATGTGCATTTTCATTGCTCTATACTCTAGACTTCAGAATCAGCGGAGATGTGAAATTATGGTTATGATTAATATTACAGCACTGATTATAGATACCAAAGTCACAACAGCAAGAAAAGATACTCTGCCACAGAATCATGTATTCCATGGAATAGTAAAGGAACAATTAAACTTAGGTCTTTTTAAAAGAAATAATTTGATATACCAAGGTCTACAGTAATACAAAAATGTGCCTAAATCGAGGAAGTCCAATCTTAAATTAGGTCAGAGTCTATTTATTTTCAGAAACGTTTTCATGTGGGTGTTTCTGTATCCTTGTACTTCTTGTTATTCATACTGAAGTTCTGAAGTGGTAGATATCATAGCTCCTATTCCCCACAATGAATATTATGTTCAAATACAGTACATTTTTTTTGCTGACTTTTAAATCATATGTAGGAAAATTTAAGCTCACTCTAGAGTCTAGAATGTAAAAGGAATGACCTAATACCCCCAACAAAAGAAAGCGGGTTCCCTCTCCATTTTCCATTTTTCATAATGACACAATATATGAAGATTTAACTCTCAATTACCATAAATGGAAAACCCAATGTGTTCCATGTTAAAACCAACTTAACAAAGTATCTTTCCACAAATCCAGTCCTACAAAGGATAATGAATGGAAAACTCCAAAACAAGGAGGGAAACTACACCATAGAAAAATCAGGAATCTTATTTCAACAAACCCAAAAGAAACCAAAATATCGGGAAGAAACAATCACTATTCCTTAATATCTCATAACATCAATGGACCCAATTTCCCAATAAAAAGATAAAGACTAACAGACTGGACATGTAAACAGGAGCCAGTATTTTGCTGCATACAGGAAATGCACCTCAGTATCAAAGACAAACACTACCTCAGAGTAAAGTGATTGAAAACAATTTTCCAACCAAATGGTCCCATGAAACAAGCTGGAGTAGCCATTCTAACATTGAATAAAATCGACTTCCAACCAAAAGTCATCAAAAAAACATAAGGAAGGACACTTCATACTCATCAAAGGAAAAATAATCTAACAAGAAGGACTCACTTCTGAACACATATGCTCCAAATTCAAGGGCGCCCACATTCATGACAGAAACTTTACTAACGTTCTAAGCACACATTGCAACTCACACAATCATAGTGGGAGACTCCAACACCTTGCTCTCATCAACAGACAGATCATGGAAACAGAAAGTAAACAGAGACACAGTGAAACTAAGAGAAGTTATGGACCAAATGGATTTAACAGATATCTATAGAACATTTCATCCTAAATTAAAAGGATATACCTCCTTCTTTAATTTTTTCATAGCCTGTACTTGTCACAGCAGATTTTCATGTGGCGGGGATCACTTATGGACTGCCAAATGCTGAGCTCTAGACTTTGCTGAAAGCTGATGTAAACCTGTTCAGCTTATGTGATTACTTTCTGTCTTAAGCTGGCCCAGCTAACCAGATGTTTCTTATAAATGCCCCATTTCCCAGCCTTTGACTAACCTTTCAGACTTCCTAGGCCCTGACAATGATGCCCGATTTTCAGCTTTAAGTGGATACAGAAGATAGAATTTTGTTTCTTGCCCCACTGACAGCATAAAGGGCTAAGTCAAAAGGAAATTCCCTGACATAGGGGACAAAACTTCTACCTATGATGCCAACTGGCATACAAGGAAAGCGGGCCCAGATTTATTAATTGGTGAATTAACTCAACTAGTTCTACAGTATGATAGGACATATGCAGAACAAAGAGGTTTTATATGGCTTTAAGGGAAAATTGTTATTTCTATACAAATCATTTGGGATCGGGATTATAATCTGGCAGCACTAAATATATTACAAAACTGGAAGCTGAGATCAAATAAATGACTGGTGCCCTGTCAATTTCCAGATTTCTTCTAGATAGTAACTCTGTTGTCTGCCATCACAGGGCCTTTGTTCCTTCTGCTTGTGCTAATTACTTCTGGATCTTGAATCATTAATACAACAACTAAATGAAAATTCCTATCTAGAACCATTAATCTGATGGGGTTAGGATCCTAATATAAACAAGTCCCCATCACAGAGTCAAGGATTTGATCCAGGATACAACTAAACTTGGGAATGTTAGACCTGAACTTATCCTATAAGCTCCACCTGCCCAGGGACCAGCTCCCTATAAGAACACTGGACTTTTTGTATCTGCTGTTAGTCTGCCACATTCACAGTGTACTTGTAATTCACCCTCTCGTGTCTATTCTTTCTGCAATAACTACCTTTTAATATCTTTAGTTTTACAGGCATGAGCCACCACATCCAGCCGAAAGTATCATGCTTTTAGTATCACAATGTTTAGTGGCATGGTCCTGTCTATAAATCCATCAACTCAGGAGAGTTAGAAAGAGGATCACAAATTCAAATCTTGACTGAGCAACTTAATCAGACTCTGTTTCTAAAGAAAAAGCAAAAATGGAACCAAGAATACAGTTCAGTGTTAGAGTGCATGTGTTAAGGCCTTGGAGCTAATATGCAATACTTAAAATAAATTAAAAAAAACAAAAAAGAACTGGACAAAACTAGCATCTTTATGTCAGAACACACACACAGACACACACAGACACACACACACACACACACATATATATATATACCTATATTTCCTTTGTTGCTAAAACCACACAGTACCCTTGACATTTAGATGTCATCTTCATGGGCTAGAGATTTCTCCTCTCTTCCTTTTATCTCTGTCCTGTTGGCTTGCCACACTTTGGTAAATCTGTTTACATCTCTTTGGATAGTAAACATGGAGAGGAGTGAGTAACACTTTTGATGGACAAGGGGTAGTTATAGAATTTCAAGATTGATGCGATACATGGTGGAAGAGCCCTTTTCTACTTTGCATGACGTTATGGCTTTGATATCCATGCTCCTAGAGCTTCCAGAATATGGTGTTTGATGTTGTTTTCTTTTTTTCTTCTCTTTGTCTTGGATTATAAACCAATTTCAATTCTCTTCCTGTAAACACATCATTTTTCCACTTTACAAAATGATATTCCATCATGGTGGTCAAATCTATTTTAATTTGTTCGTAATTTTTACTAGTGTTATATTAGTTGTACAAATCAAAACAATGAGTTTCATTCCTTCCTTCCTTACTTCCTTACTCCTCATCCTCCTTTTTTTCTGAATGAAAGCTTTCACTCTGAAGCAAATTGATCTTAAATTCACAGTGTACTTCAAGCTGACCTCTAACTTGTGTTGATCCTCCTATATTAGCTTCTGAGTACTTGTATCATAGATATGAGCCACTGACTCCAGTTTAACAGTGGGTCTCATTAAGACATTTTATATGCATGTACAGTTTATTTTCTTCATATTCACCCCATTCCCCTTTCTTCTGTATTAATGTTCTTGTCTCAGAATGCCACTGGTTGTCTTTCCCCGTTCCACTTTTTTTGTGCTAATTTTCCTTAAGAAAATTTTGAAAGATAATTTCCCCCAAACTACACAACTTTGAAAGTCTTAGTATACTATTTCTGGTTATTTTGTTTGGGAGGAACAGGACTATAGTTTTGTTAATTTTAAAACCCCAGAATCTGTAAGATTTCATTCCTCTACCCATGTTCCCTGTTTTCTGAGTCCTCTGGAGCAAGCAGAATTGTCCTGAGCAGCCTGCTATACTTGGCGGACCTCCATTCTACGGCCACCTCTCCTGCTACCTTCTTCAGACCCGAGACTCTTGAACTATACATGTCCAGAACCATACAACCCACGGATACCCATCCTCTGATAACTACTACAACAGGAATATTCAGGAACCAATGTCATGCATATGGCTAAATGTTCCCTAGTGAACACAATCAACAAAAGCCAGGGCAATATATCACCTCCAAAGCACAGGTATCCTTCTACAGCAAGCCCTGGATATTCCAACACAACTGAAGGACAAGAAAATTACCTTAAATACGATCTTATAAAGATGACAGAGGCCTTTAAAGAGGAAATTAATAAATCCCTTAAAGAAATACCGGAAAATACAATAAAAAATTTATAGGTCTTTAATGAGGAAACAAATTAATCCCTTAAAGATATACAGGAAAATATAATTGAACTGGTGAAGGAATGAATAAAGCTGTGCAAGACCTGAAATTGGAAATAGAAGCAATAAAGAAAACACACGTGAAGGGAATTCTGGAGATGGAAAACCTGGGGAAGAGAACTGGAAAAACAGATGCAAGCATCACCAATAGAGTACAGGAGATTGAAGAGAGAATATCAGGCATAGGAGATACAATAGAAGAAATTGATCTAATAGTCAAGGAAAAGGTTAAATCTAAAAAAAATTCCTGACATAAAACATCCAGGAAATTTGGAATATGATATAAAGATCTAACCTAAGAATGGTAGGAATAGGAGGTGAAGAGTCCCAGCTCCAAGGCCCAGAAAATATTCTCAACAGAATAATATGAGAAGAATTTCCCAACTGAAAGAAAATGATGTATCTCTCTCTCTCTCTCTCTCTTTATATATATATATATATATATATATATATATATATATATATATATCCATTGCATCACAGGCTTGTCTACGGCAGGAATTCAGAAGACCACCCCTTGGGAAAATGAAGTCTTCCCAAACCTAAGGAAAGCTGACTTCTGTTGTTTTTAATTCATGGAAGAGTGGGTCTTCCTCCACAAATGCAAAGACTTTGTCTCCAGCATGCAGGGGCACAGCACCAATTACAACATCCGTGCTGAAGAAGACACAGTTTTTGATC
Organism: Tokudaia muenninki; assembly: GCA_036184385.1. Classification (NCBI taxonomy): domain Eukaryota; kingdom Metazoa; phylum Chordata; class Mammalia; order Rodentia; family Muridae; genus Tokudaia; species Tokudaia muenninki. The sequence goes on along the minus strand of BTHS01000233.1, from coordinate 27,700 downwards.
CAGCCATAGTCATTCCCGCAACTCGTCATGGTGCCCTTTACTTTAGTGTTTGGTTAACCTGTGAATAGGGGACACCACAGGTGCCATGAATTAGTCTCCAAAGCAAATACCCACTCCAAATAATTTTCCACTGGGATGATACTGTTCAGTCCATATCCTTCTATAAACAGTGCTTCTGATTTGTGGAGCACATGGGGAGGACAGGAAGAACTATTGGGCTTCTCCCTGTAGGATTCTTAAGGCAGAATATCAAGGTACAGTCTTGGCTTTGCCATACTCTTCAAAGGAGGATCCCAGTGAAAAGCATGAGCTGAGACCCAGATAGCCTTGGTTATAACTCCAGTGTCCTTCCCTGATGGTCTGCATAACCCCAAGTAAATTTCTTAAAGTCTATGTCCACTTTTGCAATCGGTGTCTCCTGATTTCTCTTGTGCACATTAACCAGCACATACATGATGACTCCTCATAACTGTGAGTGTCTTGTACAACTTAGAGTCAAATGCTATTGCAGTCACTGTGTTTATGGTTGGACATTCTTTATGGAAACACAGTCACTGTAAAGTGTTACTTAACAAGTTCCCATGGTGAGTTGCAGCAGGTAGGGATTTTATGGACTCATCAGAGACAGGCCTGTGAGCACAGGTATTTCAACCTTGCTACTAGGGAGCATAACAGCGAACAATGACATATTCAAGACCTTCTTAAACTTCAGATCAAGACTGAGGCCATCCTGGGCAACAGTATGAGTCCTTGAGTCTCTCAATGTGAGGAAAGGAACTAGAGTGAGGCTGACCTAGAGCAGGAGACTCTAGTTTCCATCTCCAGCATAACAATCAGATAATTCGTGAAATGAATTTGTATTTGACAGGCCAAGGCTCACCCTGTGGCACTAAAGAGGCCCATGACTCTTTCTTTATGCAGTTTAGGTTGGCATCAAACTTGTGACCCTCCAGCCTTCACAGCCAAATTGCCGTAGGATTGGCATGCCAAGATTAGGGCTTCTCTGGAAGGACTGGTCATGAATATTAACCACACACTTGACAAAAAGAATCACCAGACACACATTAGAATGGCTTCAGAGCTTGGATGCCATCCACCTCAGGTAAACGTGCGTTGCCCTAGACTCCCACCCATCAACAGGTCTTCTACCAATTCTGTTTGAGGATTGACTAAATGTGAGATTCGCCTTGCAGGGAACAAAGTGAGTTGGGAGAAAGCATGATCTCTGAACATCCACCCATGAAAAAGAAATTGGATTGACTCCATTCTTGCCTCCAGAACCAAGCTGGAGTAGAAACAAGGGGAAATCTGTGTTGAGTGGAAGAGTGCTTCCCTGCTCCTGGAAGTAGAAGAAAGACTCTCAAGGGCCTTTTGTATCTAAGATCGTATCTTCCCACATTGGCCCACCAGGAGAACTTGGGAGAGGGTCAAAGTTCACCCAACTCATGGGTACCTGGGGACACCCTCCAGCTCAGAAGCCACTGAGGAGAGCTTTAGGCCTGATATAACAACTCCATGCCCTCCCCCCAACTCCCAAAGCTGAGTTCACATTTCACAGCTAAGGAGTGTCTTTCTGAAGTGTTTCACACAAAGAAAATTAGTACATCAAGGAGTACCATTTAGGTGTGTTCGCTCTCTTTCCACAGTTTCAATCATCAACTGAAAGTAGTGCACGACCCTAATCAACGCCCTGACTGAACGTCTGGCACCAGAGTCAGGGAAACTGCTGCAGCAGTAGCATGAAGGCTTAGATCTCATGAGCCCCATGGTGCAACCTCTTGCTGTCCTGACGAACTCCTGGGAAATGGTACCAGATGACTACTGGGTAGCCTTTAGGACAGCCAGGATCATCTTACCACCCCAGCAGCTCAGTGGGAGTCCCTTCCACAGCCTGTCCTGAGAGCTTGGTAACCAGTGGGCATTGTTCTGCAAACCAACCAATGGGAGTGCTGCATGAGCTCACAATGCTCCCCTGGCCAATGGCAGGCTTCAGGAGGAGAAATATTGGTCCTCCTATGCATCTTGTCCCTAGCAGAGGAAGAACATATAAATGTATGGTGCGGTGATCCCTGGAGTGTTCACTGAGTGATGGAAAGATAGTGTTGCTCTGTTTCCTGGAGGACTAGAGTTCTGGCTTAGGCACAATAGACGCAATGTGTCTCTGGGTGGACAAACAAAATCCATCAAGCGTTCAGAATAATAATTGAACATTACGTGGTTAGACAGTGTTCGAGAGGGAGATTCTGTGTTAGCGTCGAGGGCAGCAGCGATAGTGTTGGAATTCCTAAGAATAAGCCAGGTAGTGTGTGGCACTACTCGAGGGTGCATGGTTCCTGGATGTAGTTCACATTGGGGCCTGTGCCTTTATTGTGGTGGGGGTCCTTGAGTAGCTCACAACCGTCTTCAACATGGGCTGTTCAAGCTAGAGCTCCTTTGAAGGAGAACAGTCCTGCATTATCATAGAGATTTCTAATACTCTTTGCGACCACACATTCACCCTTAGCCTTAATATGCAAGACATCTGATGGAACTTTACCCATTCCTTCATCAACTAACTCCCCTAACTAATTCCAAGGGTCTAACATAGAGGCAGTGAATAAAGTAGACAACAGACTTGACTCTGTGACTTTAATTTCCTTAGAGGCTGAAGAATGCACACTAGATAATAAGGTTGACTAAAAGAAAAGAAGGCCCACAGTGGCAAGTCCTCAAAGCTGACACATAAATTCCATTCAGAAACGAGGTTTGATAAAACAATAGGACTTCAAGGACATGATTGTGTCTGGATATGGAACGGAGAACATTAGAAGGGGTGGGGGAGGAATCCATTGAAAGCAATAAGCAGAGGGGAGGCTTCCCTTTAATGCCCAGAAAACTGCTTCTTTAACCATGAAAACATGCTGGACTGGATGAGAGTGTTCTGACCTTGGGGTAAATGCATGTCATTCAGGCACTTTCTATGCAGGACCAGAATGATCTCTGTGATTTGTGGCCAACACAGTCTATGTAGCGAATTCCAGGCAAGCTAAGACTTTGTAGACAGACACTATCATAAGAGGTAGAGAAGATATCCATAAATGAGAAAAAGGGTAGCATGAGAGAGAGTGCCAACAAGATGGCAAGGGAGGTGGGTAGAGAGAAGAACCCTTCTCACAGTAGCCTTCTTCATCTCAAGTGAAATCCACCAAGAGTCTCCCTGATGATTCTCAGAACAATCCTAAGAAGGAAGACATGGTCCAACCCTTCCTAACCATGTGATGGTGGCCAGAATGCTTCACATCCCATGCCTTAGTTCAGGTTGGCTTATGTGACAGGAAGTGTAGGGAAGCTGGGTTCCATACACTGGGAGCTCTCAAGTCACATCATGTACTATAGTTTGTCTTAACTCTGTGTCAGAGAGATCCACAGGAAGTGTGACTGAAATCAGGATGTGGGATCTGGGGAAAAATGGAGTTCCCAGTTCTACCACAGAGACTCGGGGCATATTCCACCTGGAAAGACTTTCCTTTAAAAGCAGAAAATACCTCTAGATCAGCTCACTTGAATGCCCAGCAGACAGTAACCAAGCACAGTGAGAGTCAACGCTGCCTCTCCCACAGTCTGCTGAGAAGGACATAGCTCTGGATTTCATGGGAGCTGTGTGAGCCACTATCACCAGCTCTTCATGATGAGATCTATTAAAATCATCTCCAACAGTTACCCCAGAAAACATGTTCAAGTTTCCCTTGATCCATATGTGCGCAGAAACCTGTTGCACAATTCAAAACTGAGGAACACATTTGAAAAATCCTCCATTGATGTCAGAGCCCACAAAAGGGGAGGAGAGTCAAGTGTCTGGCAGCTTCAAGTTAAGTGAGAGTCGTCAGCTTGGGTGGAAAACATGGAGCGTAGATGTACAGTAGTGGGAAACATGATGCTGCCTGCATTCTCTGTGTCCCCCTCACTGTGGATCATGTTTTTAATCTGTATAGGGGCATGTTATTCACCCAGGGAATATCTATCCTGGAATCTATGATGCCTGATCTGTGTCATTCCTGTCTATGGTTGAAGACACAGGGCTGAGCCTAGATATCTACTTCCCTTCCCTTCAAGTGCAGACAAAGAGAAGGAAATTGCTCTTCATGGAAGATACACTACCCCAAGATGTGAACACTTTTTGGTGGTGGGCAGTCAAAACCCTGGCATAGACCATCTTACAAGAAGAAGATTGGGTCTCTCCACTGAGATTAACAGAGGCATACCTTCTCTAAAGTCTGGGCTTGGTGTGCTCAAGGGACTCTTCGTTTCATAGACCACACTGCCTGCCTTGCTACTGCCTTGCAGAGAGTTACTCATGCACCAGGGTGGCATGCTGGACACATTAGTGCCAGTGCTGCTACCTCTTTAACTTCTGCCCTCTGTTCTGTTCCCCGGATCCTCTCTATGTTCTGTCAAGGAGTCCCTAAGTCCCTGACATGGAATTGACACAAGAAGTAAGACTACACCTTAACCCAAAGGACCCCATGGAAGTGAGCATGAACACCCACACTCTTTCTGACCTTTAGAGGCTATGTCGACCAATGATGCCATTCTGATCCTAAATTCAGGTTACAAGGGAACCAGAGTTCAGCCACTTGCAGAATCTTTCTCCACTATATGGTGTAAACATGGCAACTCACATCAACAGTACTTAAACTCAGGAATGCTGCAAGCCAAAGGACACTCTGAAGGTGGCTCAGATCTTTTTCTAGGTGACTCTCAATAGGTGACCCTGAGGTAGGAACCCCATGGACTCAGATGAAGGAGGAGCAGGCCAGGAGGCACACAAAAGCAGAGAGGTTACCTAGGTCTGTGGGAATTGGTATGGAGGAGTGTGAGCTCAGAACTACCCTCATGAAGCAGGGTCTGCTATTGGAAGAATGCCTGCCTCCGGGCAGTGGGGGGGGGGAATGACTCCAGAAGAACCAGATGGGCCACAACTGCAGAAGTGTGTATGGAGTAGAGTGGACAGAGATGTGACTTTTTCATGTCCCACATGACAGGAGGTGAAGTCAGGAGATATTTAGAAAGATTCTAAGGGATAGTACTAGTCAAGGAGAGGAGGCTATCCACAGAGATGCAGAAGTTTGCAAAGTGTAATTTTCTAGTTCCTACCAGGAGAACTTCATTCCTTTTCTCAGCAGTGTGAAATCAGCCTCCCTCAGAATGGTAATCGAACCCTGAATCCAAACTCTGATCCCTCTTCCTATTATTATGTGTCTCAAGTTTTGCCTGTACTCAGGGCAGAGGAAGAACTTGGGAGCACCAAGGGTGTCCAGGGACTCCAGTTCACAAGATGTGGGAGCCTCATGGGGGAGACCCGGAGGGCTCTGTTCTAGTAGGCCATATTTATCCCTAGGAGGTGGACCCTTTACTGAGTATGTCTGAAGTCACTTCATGGCTCCTGGCTTAAAATCACAGATTCATTAGTCCCCCCACTCTCTGATATTTCTACAGTCGATCAAAGCAGTATTCCACACTTCATTGCTGGGTTCACTGTAACCTCTGATCTCAGTTGTAACAAGGTGGCACAGGACATCTGGCCACACAGCACAACAGGGTTGCTGAGGTTCCACACTTTCCCAATGCCTGCTTGCCTCATTTTGATTATTGTACTGTATTCTGAGACCTTAAGAGAGTGGCTGCTAATATCAGTGTTTGGGCTAGGGCAGGAATCTTCAAAGGAGAGAAAAGGAGCAGCTATCTCAACACCTTTGACCAAATCTCATTTCTGTGTAGGAATAAACAAAAAGGCATAGACTTTTGTGTTTTGAAATAAATAGGCAGTGATGGAATTGTGCCAAAAAATGTACTCAAGAGGTGTCTGTGTCCTTAATCCCAATGAAGCTAAAACCACAGAATGATTAGAAAAAACAGTTAGGGAATTTTACCCCTGGGTAGTTCCTAAGGGATATCCAGAAGACCCCTGTGTGTTAGGATATGGCTAGGTTACTTGGTATACAATGCCTTACTGTGCCAGTGGACCTGTGATGCAGGCTGACTGAGCCTTGGGGAGGGTGTTTGTGAAGGATGAATCTCCTGGCTCTGGGATGAGCTTGATGAGCTGGCCGCTCTGTGGCCTTTCATCATGTGTCTGGAAAGTGATGCATGTTCATTATAACCCTTTTGCACAGCCCTAATTCTCTAGGCTTCAGGGCCCTGGAAAGAAACTCCTACCTACCAGATGACTGAGAAAATCGGCAGATGACATGCTCCAAGCTCTGCTGGCTCCAATCCGTGGTTTATAACACCTTGCTGGACAGCTCTAGGGGGCAATCCTTCCTGGACTCTTCTAACTTCTGAAACCTTGTTCTGTCTGGCCTCACAGGATCTTCCTATTTTTGTAGCTCTTTGAATGTGCTAATGTTTCCCCACTCTTATGGCTTTGCTAGCCAGAAAAAAAAATGTAGACCTTTCTTTTGTGCTTGCCCTCAGTGGGCAGAAGTGGGTTCAGCAGTTCTGAAATCCCTGGATGTGTAATCCACCTGAATGTGAGCACTTGGGCCCAGATTCCTGATCTCTGACAGAGCCAGAGGTGCTCTGAATTGCTCAGCCATACCCACAGCCCCTGACTCTGGAGGTTTCCTAAGATTTTAACTCATTTCATTTAGGACCTTCTCTAATCCACTGTGTTCTCATTTTCACTTAAATTATACTTGCAAAGATATTATTTCCAAATGAGTTCTTATATTACTGTTACAGACTGTCAGAAACTAGGGGACACTGCTCAAAGAGGTCCAGTGCCTAACATACAATGCGGTCAGTAAATGGATCATAATCTGTTTATTTAGTTATTAAACTTCCTTGGTGGGGCTCTTCCCACTGAGGCACAGGGATATCCAAAAGGAAGCTCTATGACAGGGCTCAAGAGAGTAAGGGTCATCATCATACAGTGAAGCTAGACCCCATGAGAAGGGACAGTGGGTAATGGAGCGAGTCTTCAGCAGTTTGGAGCACTGACTCCTCTTCCTGAAATCCTGGGTGGGACTTCTGCACTCCCCAGGCACCCTCACACTACACTGTATCTCCAGAGCCAGATGATCTGTCACCCTCTCCTGGCCTCCATGTGGATTGCCTGCATAATATGCACAGCCAGGCAGGAAGAGGAAGACACTCACACTCATGAAGGAATAGATTAAATTTTAAAAGAGACACATTGATTGGAAGAATGCTAGTAGTACATGGAAAGGAGAAGGAGCCAAGAAGAAAGGCTCTATAAAATGGGGTCAATATGATGGAGAGATTTCTCAGTGGTTAAGAACACTGGCTGTTCTTTCAGGGGACCCAAGTTCAATTCCCTTTAGCCACATGACAGTACACTACCATCTCTAATTCCTTATCCACAGGACCTGACACCGTCACACAGACAGTCAAAACACCAAAGCACATAGAACAAAATAAATGAATAAATAAATAAAGAATGGAATCATTAAAAAAGCGTCTGGTGTCCAATTGGATGGATGACAGAAGCAAGCAGGAAAAGATGATCCTCATGTTCATAAGGAGAGTCAGCTCTGTACTTTGCTACCTTAAGAGAGTCAGGGAAGCAACTTGGTACCTTAGGAGAGTCAGCTGATTATCTTGGTACCTGAAGAAATCAGGTCAGTAGATTGGTACCTTCAGAGAGTCAGCTCAGCAGCTTGGTACTTTAAGACAGTCAGGCCAGCAGCGTGGTACCTTAAGAGAGTCAGTCCAGAAGTTTGGTACCTTTAAAGAGTCAGGAGAGCAGCTCGGTGCCTTCAGAGAGTCGAGCCAGCAGCTTGGTACCTTAAGGGAGTCAGCTCAGTACCTTGGTACCATAAAAGAATCGGCCAGAAGCTCGGTGCATTAAGAGACTCAGTGCAGTAGTTTGTTATCTTAAGAGATTCAGCTCAGCATCTTGGTACCTTAAGAGTGTCAGTCAAGGAGCTGGGTGCCTTCAGAGAGTCATCTCAGCATCTTGGTACATTAAGAGAGTCAGGCCAGCCGCTTTGTACCTCAAAAGAGTCAGGCCAGTAGCTTGGTGCTTTCACATATTCAGCACAGCATCTTGGTACCTTGAGAGAATCAGTTCAGTAGATTCGTTCCTCAAGAGGGTCAGGTCAGAATCTTGGTACCTTATAAGAGTCAGTTCAGGAGTTTGGTACATTAAGAGAAGCAGCTCAGCAATTGGTACCTTAAGAGATTCAGTGCCAGGTAGTTGTGGAGCATGCCTTTAATCCAAGCACTTGTGAGGCAGAGGCAGGCAGATTTCTGAGTTTGAGGCCAGCCTGGTCTACAGAGTGGACAGTCTACAGCCAGGACAGCTAGGGCTACACAGAGAAACCCTGTCTCAAAGATGCAAAAAATAAAAAAAAAATTAAGAAAAAAAGGAACCAGAGGGTCAGCTCATCATCTTGTTATATTTAGAGAGGCAGCTCAGCAGCTTGTTACCTTAAGTTGGTCATCCCATTAGCTTGGTGCATTCAGATAGTCGTCTCAGTATCTTTGTTCCTTAACAGTGTCAAGGCAGCAGCTTGGTACGATACTGGCCAGCAACTTACTATCTTAAGAGAGTCAGCTCAGTAGTTTGGGGCCTTAAGAGAGTCAGCTCAGCAATTGGTACCTAAAGAAAGTCAGTGCCAGGCAGTGGTGGCACATACATTTTATCCCAGTCGTGGGAGGCAGAGGCAGGCAGATTTCTGAAATTGAAGCCAGCCTGGTCTACAAAGTGAGTTTCATGATAGCCAAGGCTACACAGAGAAACAAGGACTCAAAAAATCAAAAAAAGAAAATAAGAATTTAAAAAATAGAAAGAGAGAGACAGCTCAGCAGCTTGGTACCTTAAGAGAGTCAGCCCAGCAGCTTGGTGCCTTCTGAGTGTCAGCTCAGTACCTTGGTATATTAAGAGAATCAAGCCAGCAGCTTGGTACCTTAAGAGAGTCAGCTCAGTACCTTGCTGTCTTAAGAGAGTCAGGCCAGCAGATTGATGCCTTCAGATAGTCAGTGCCAGGCCGTGGTGGCACAAGCCTTTAATTCTAGCACTTGGGAGGCAGAGGAAAGGAGGCTTCAGATTTCGAGGGCAGTGTGGTCTGCAGAGTGACTTCCAGTATAGTCAGATCTACACAGAGAATCCCTGTCTGAAAAAAACTCCAAAAATAAAAAATTAAAAATGTAAAAAGAAAGAGACTCATCTCAGCAGCTTGGACCCAGAAGAGTATCAGGTCAGTAGCTTGGTACCTTAAGAGAGTCAGGTAAGCAGCTTGGAACACTAAGAGAATCTGCTCATCATTTTGGTGCCTTCAGTGAGTCTGTCCAACAGTTTGATAACTTAAGAGTGTCAGGCCAGCAGCTTGGTGCCTTCAAAGGATCAGTTCAGCAGTTTGGTACATTAGGAGTGTCAACCCAGCAGCTCAGTACCTTAAGAGCATCAGCTCAGTACCTTGGTACCTTAAGAGTGTCAGCCCAGTTGCTTGTTAGCTTAAGAGAGTCAGGCCAGTAGCTTGATAAATGGTATGCACTCAGTGATAAGCAGATATTAGCCCAGAAGCTTGAAATGCCCAAGAAACAATTCACATATCAAATGATGCCCAAGAAGAAGGAAGGAGAGGCCCCTGGTCCTGGAAAGGCTCAGTGTAGGAGTGTAGGCCAAGATCAGGACAGGGAAGCAACCCAGGAAGGGTTGATTGGGGAACAGGGGGAGGGAAGAGGTCTTATGGGACTTTCAGTGATGAGGGGCTTCCAGGAAAGGGGAAATCATTTGAAATGTAAATAAAGAATCTATCCTAAAGAAAAAAATAAAAAAAAATTCCAGCAATTGGGAGACAGAAGCAGGCAGATTTCTGACTTCAAGTCAAGCCTGGTCTGCAGAGTGTATTCCATTAGAGCCAGGGTTACACAGAGAAAACCGGTCTCAAAAAACCAAAAAATCAAAAATTAAAAAGAAAAGAAAGAAAGGATCAACTCAATATTGTGATACTTTTAGGGAGGCATCTCAGAAGTTTGGATCTGAAGAGTCAGCCCAGGAGTTTTGAAGATCAGGAGAATCAGGCCAACAGCTTGTTGACTTCAGAGAGTCAGTGCAGGAGTTTGGTACCTTAAGAAAGACAGATCATCATCTTGATACCATAAGAGACTGAGCTTAATTTGGTACCTTAAGAGTGTCAGCTCTGTAGGTTGGTGCCTTAAGAGACTCGGGCCAGCTGGTTGGTAACTTCAGAATGTCAGTGGCAGGCAGTGGAGGGGCATGCCTTTAATATCAGCACTTTTGAGGCAAGGACAAGCAAATTTCTGAGTTTGAGGTCAGCCTTGTATACAGAGTGGCAGGAAAGTATGTCTAGACGAGGACAGGCAGGTTTACACAGAGAAACTCTGTGTCTAATAGAAAAAGAATAAAAAATGAAATTCTCAGCTCATCATCTTGGTACCTTAAGAGAGTCAGGCCAGCATCATGGTACCTTAAGAGTGTCAGCTCAGCATCTTGCAAATTTAAGAGTGTCAGGCCAGCAGCTTGATTCATTAGGAGACTGAGGACAGCAGGTTGGTACCTTGAGAGAGTCAGCTCAGTAGTTTGATACATTAAGAGATGCAGTTCAGCAATTGGTGAATTAAGAGAGTGAATGTCAGGTAGTTGTGAAGTATGCCTCTAATCCCAGCACTTGGGAGGCAGAGGCAGGCAGATTTGTGAGTTGGAGGCCATACTGGTCTACACAGCGAGTTCCATGACAGCCAGGGCTATCCAGAGAAACCCTGTCCCAAAAAACAAAAAAAAAAAAAAGGAAAAACAAGAAAGAGAAACTCAACTTATCATCTTGGTATCTTTAGAGAATCAACTAAGCAGCTTGGTACCTTCAGAGAGTCAGCCCAGTGGCTTGGTGCATTCTGAGAGTCAGCTCCGAATCTTAGTAACTTAAGAGACTCAGGACAGCAGCTCAGTACCTTTAAAGAGTCAGGACAGCAGCTTTGTGCATTCAGAGAGTCGGACCATCAGCTTGGTACTTTAAGAGAGTCAAGCCAGCTTCTTGGTACACTAAGAGAATCAGCTCAGTACCTTCTTATCTTAAAACAGTAAGGCCAGCAAGTGGTATTTTCATAGTCAGTATCAGGCAGTGGTGGCCTTTAATCCAAACACATGGGAGATAGAGGCAGTGATATTTCTGTGTTCGAGAACAGCCGGGTCTACAGAGTGAGTTTCAGGACAGACAGGCTAACAAAGAGAAAGTCTGTTTCAAAAGACAAAAAATATAAAAGTAAAAAATAAAGAGAGAGTCAGCTCATCATCTTGGTACATTAAGAGAGGCAGCTCAATTTGTGTAAAGAAAAATGCAGGGTATTGGTAAAGTGACAGGATTGTAGATCAATGGAACAGAAATGAAGACCCAGAAATGAATCCACACTCCTATGGTCACTTGATCTTTGACAAAGGAGCTAAAACCATCCAGTTTAAAGAAAATTAGTTTTTTCAACAAATGGTGCTGGTTCAACTGGAGGTCAAAATGCAGAAGAATGCAAATTGACCCGTTCTTATCTCCTTGCACTAAGCTCAAGTCCAAGAGGATCAAGGACCTCCACATAAAACCAGACACACTTAAAGGAAACTAGGGAAGAACCTTGAACATATGGGCACAGGGGAGAATTTCCTGAATAGAATTCCAATAACCTATGCTCTAAGATCAAGAATTGACCAATGGGACCTGATAAAATTACAAAGTTTCTGTAAGGTAAAGGACACTGGCAAAAGGACAAAATGGCAGCCAACAAATTGGAAAAAGATCTTTACCAAACCTACATCCGACAGAGGGCTAATATCCAATATATACAAAGAACTCATGAAGTTAGAACCCAGAGAGCCAAGTAACCCTATTAAAAATGGGGTACAGAGCTAAACAAAGAGTTCTCACCTGAAGAATATCTAATGGCTGAGAAGCACCTAAAGAGATGTTCATCATCCTAAGTCATTAGGGAAATGCAAATCAAAACAACCCTGAGATTCCATCTCACACCAGTCAGAATGGCTAAAATCAAAAACATAGGAGACAGCAGTTGTTGGCGAGGATGTGGAGAAAGAGGAACACTCTTCCAGTGCTGGTCGGATTGCAAGCTGGTACAACCACTCTGGAAAGAACTCTACTGGTTCCTCAGGAAACTGGGCATGTTACTCCCGGAGAATCCGGCTATACCAATCCTGGGCATATACCCAGAGGCTTTCTCTGAATACAATAAAGACACATGCTCCACTATGTTCATAGCAGCCTTATTTATAATAGCCAGAAGTTGGAAAGAACCCAGATGTCCCTCAACGGATGAATGGATTCAGAAGATGCGGTATATTTACGCAATGGAATACTACACTGCAATTAAAAACAATGAATTCACGAAATTCCTAGGCAAATGGTCAGAACTTGAAATTATCATCCTTAGTGAGGTAAACCAATCACAAAAGAACACACATGGTATGCAGTCACTGATAAGGGGATATTAACCCAGAATCTCGGAATACCCTAGACACAATTCGCATATCAATAGATTTCCAAGAAGATGGAAAGAGAGACCCCTGGTCCTGGAAAGACTGGATGTAGTGGAATGACAGGATAGAGAAGCGAGAGGGCGTTCAATGGAGAAAAGAGGGAGGGAAGGGGGCTTATGGGACTTTCAGGGAGGGAGGAAAGGGGAAAGGGGAATGATTTGGAATGTAAATAAAAAACTTTGAAAATAAATAAAAAAAGAGAGAAACAGCTCAGCATGTTGGTACTTTTAGAGTGTCAGGCAAGGAGCTTGTTACTTTTAGAGATTCAGCTAAGTAGCTCAGGCGAGCAGCTGGGTACCTTAAGAAAGACAGACCAGCATCTTGCTACCTTAAGGGAGTCACCACCAGGCAGTGGTGGCACATGCCTTTATTCTCAACATTTTGTAGGAAGAGGTAGACAGATTTCTAAGTTTGAGGCCAGCCTAGTGTACAGAGTGAGTTCCATGACTGCCACGCCTACACAGAGAAACCCTATCTCAAAAAAAAAATAAAAACTTTAAAATAAATGAAAGAGATAATCAGCTTATCTTCTTGGTACTTTTAGAGAGGCAACTCAGAAGTTTGGTACATTAAGAGATTCAGCCCAGCAGCTTTTAACTTAGGAGAGTCTGGCCAGTAGCTTGCTGCCTTCAGATAGTCAGTGCAGGAGTTTGTTACGTAATGAAATACAGGCTATCATCTTGATTCCTTAAGAGAGTCAGCTTAGTTTCGTACCTAAAGAGTGACAACGTTGTAGGTTGGTACCTTAATAGAGTCATGCCAGCAGGTTTGTACCTTCAGAATGTCAGGGTCAGGCTGTGGTGGCACATGCCCTTAATACCGGCACTTGGGAGGCAGAGGCAGGCAGTATTCTGAGTTTGAGATCAGCCTTGTCTACAGAGTGGCAGGAAAGCAGGTCTACCACAGGACCACCAGAGCTACACAGAGAAACTCTGTCTTTAATCAAAAAAGTAAAAAAAAATAAAAAAGTGAAAGAGCAGTCAGGTCATCATCTTGTTAACTTATGAGAGTCAGGCCAGGAGCATGGTACCTTAAGAGAGTAAGCTCAGCATCTTGTAACTTTAAGAGTGTCATGCCAGCAGCTTTTTACCTTTTTTCTTTAGGTCCGTCTCAGCAGACTGTGGGAGAGGCAGCGTTGACTCTCACAGTGCTTGGTTACTGTCTGCTGGGCATTCAGGTGATCTGATCCAGAGGTAGTTTCTGCTTTTAAAGGAAAGTCTTTCCTGGTGAAAGATGCCCTGAGGCTCTGTGGTAGAACTGGGACCTCCATATTTTCCCCAGATCCCACATCCTGATTTCAGACAAACTTCCTGTGGATCTCTCTGACACAGAATTAAGACAAACTTATAGTACATGATGTGACGTGAGAGCTCCCAGTGTATGAAACCCAGCTTCCCTACACTTCCTGCCATATAAGCCACCCTGAACTAAGTCATGGGATGTGAAGCATTCTGGCCACCATCACATGGTTAGGAAGGGTTGGACCATGCCTTCCTTCTTAGGATTGTTCTGAGAATCCTCAGGGAGACTCTTGGTGGATTTCACTTTAGATGAAGAAGGCTACTCTGAGAAGGGCTCTTCTCTCGGCCCACCTCCCTTGCCATCTCTCTCCTGTTGGCAATCTCTCTCATGCTACCGTTTTTCACATTTATGGACATCTTCTTGAACATGTCATTGTTCTCTGTTATTCTCCCTAGTAGCAGGGTGGAAATACCTGTGCTCACAGGCCTGTCTCTGATGAGTCCATAAAATCCCAACCTGCTGCATCTGACCATGGGAACTTGTTAAGTAACACTTAACAGTGACTGTGTTCCCATAAAGAATGTCCACCCAGAGACACAGTGACTGCAATAGCATTTGATCTCTACGTTGTACAAGACACTCACAGTTGCCAAGGGGTCGTCATGTATGTGCTGGTTAATGTGCACAAGAGAAATCAGGAGACACGGATTGCAAAAGTGGACATAGACTTTAAGAAATTTACTTGGGGTTATGCAGACCATCAGAGAAGGACAATGGAGTTATAACCAAGGCTATCTGGTTCTCAGCTCACGCTCTTCACTGGGATCCTCTTGTGAAGAGAATGACATTCTGCCTTAATAATCTTAAAGAGAGAAGCCCCATAGTTCTTCCAGTCCTCCCCAAGTGCTCCCTAAATCAGAAGCACTGTTTGTAGAAGGATACGCACTGAACTGTATGATCCCAGGGGAGGATTATTTGGAGTGGGCATTTGCTTTGGAGACTAATTCATGGCACCTGCGATGTCCCCTATTCACAGGTGAACCAAACACAAAAGTTGTAAAGGGCACCGTGACACGTTGCGGGAATGACTATGGCTGGATCAAAAACTGTGTCTTCTTCAGCACGGATGTTGTAATTGTTGCTGTGCCCCTGCATGCTGGAGACAAAGTCTTTACATTTGTGGAGGCAGACCCACTCTTTCATGAATTAAAAGCAGCAGAAGTCAGCTTTCCACAGGTTTGGGAAGACTTCATTTTCCCAAGGGGTTTTTGGGTGGTCTTCTGAATTCCTGCCATAGACAAGCCTGTGATGCAATAGATCTGGATGCAATGGAGGCCTGTGATGCAATGGATCTGTGATGCAATGGAAGCCTGGGGACTACTGGGAGTTATATACATACATATATACATACATACATACATACATACATACATACATACATACATGTATGTATATATATATATACATATATATATATATAGCGAGAGAGAGAGAGAGAGAGAGAGAGAGAGAGAGAGAGAGAGAGAGAGAGAGAGAGAGAGAGAGAGAGAGAGAGAGAGAGACATCATTTTCTTTCAGTTGGGAAAGTCTTCTCATATGATTCTGTTGAGAATATTTTCTGGGCCTTGGAGCTGGGACTCTTCTCCTTCTATTCCTATCATTCTAAGGTTAGATCTTTATATCATATTCCAAATTTCCTGGATGTTTTATGTCAGGAATTTTTTTTTTAGATTTAACCTTTTCCTTGACTGGTAGATCAATTTCTTCTCTTGTATCTCCTATGCCTGATATTCTCTCTTCAATCTCCTGTACTCTATTGGTGATGCTTGCATCTGTTTTTCCAGTTCTCTTCCCCAGGTTTTCCACCTCCAGAAATCCCTCCACGTATGCTTTCTTTATTGCTTCTATTTCCAATTTCAGGTCTTGCACATTTTTATTCATTCCTTGACCAGGTTAATTATATTATCTGTATATCTGTAAGGGATTAATTTATTTCTTTGTTAAAGACCTATAAATTTTTTATCGTATTTTCTTGTATTTCTTTAAGGGATTTATTAATTTCCTCTTTAAAGTCCTCTGTCATCTTTATAAGATCGTATTTAAGATAATTTTATTGACCTTCAGTTGTGTTGGAATATCCAGGGCTTGCTGTAGAAGGATACCTGTGCTTTGGAGGGGACATATTGACCTGAATTTTGTTGATTGTGTACGCTGGAGAACCTTTACCCATATGGATGACTTTGGTTGCTGAATATTCCTGTTGTAGTAGGTATCAGAGAATGGGTATCCTTGGGTTGTATGGTTCTGGATCTGTATAGTTCAAGAGTCGAAGCTTTGAAGAAGGTAGGAGGAGAGGTGGCAGTAGAATGGAGGTCCGCCGGGTATAGCAGACTGCTCAGGACAATTCTGCTTGCTCCAGGGGACTCAGAAAACAGGGAACATGGATAGAGGGATGAAATCTTTCAGATTCTGGGGTTTTAAAATTAACAAAACTATAGTCCTGTTCCTCCCAAACAAAATACCCAGAAATAGTATACTAAGACTTTCAAAGTTGTGTAGTTTGGGGGAAATTACCTTTCAATGTTTTCTTAAAGAAAACTAGCACAAAAAAGTAGAACAGGGAAAGCCAACCAGTGGCATTCTGAGACAAGAACATTATTACAGAAGAAAGGGGAATGGGGTGAATATGAAGAAAATCAACTGTACATGCATATAAAATGTCATATTGAGACCCACTGTTAAACTGGAGTCAGTGGCTCATATCTATGATACAAGTACTCAAAAAGCTAATATAGGAGGATCACCACAAGTTTGAGGTCAGCTTGAAGTATTTAGGTCACTTTTGCTTCAGAGTGAAAACTTTCATTCAGAAAAAAAGGAGGATGAGGAGGAAGGAAGGAAGGAAGGAAGGAAGGAAGGAAGGAAGGAAGGAAGGAAGGAAGGAAACTCATTGTTTTGTTTTGTACAACTAATATAACACTAGTATAAATTACAAACAAATGAAAATAGGTTTGACCACCAAGATGGAATATCATTTTGTAAAGTGGAAAAATGATGTGTTTACAGGAAGAGAATTGAAATTGGTTTATAATCCAAGACAGAGAATTGAAAAAAGGAAAACAATATCAAATACCATATTCTGGAAGCTCTAGGACCATGGATATCAAAGCCATAACGTCATGCAAAGAAGAAAAGGGCTCTTCCACCATGTACCGCATCATTCTTGAAATTCTATAACTACCCCTTGTCCATCAAAAGTGTTACTCACTCCTCTCCAGGTTTACTATCCAAAGAGATGTAAACAGATTTACCAAAGTGTGGCAAGCCAACAGGACAGAGATAAAAGGAAGAGAGGAGAAATCTCTAGCCCATGAAGATGACATATAAACGTCAAGGGTACTGTGTGGTTTCAGCAACAAAGGAAATATAAATATATATACATGAATATATATATATATATATATGTTTGTGTGTGTGTGTTCTGACATAAATATGCTAGTTATGCCCAGTCTTTTTTTGTTTTTTATAATTTATTTTAAGTATTGCATATTAGCTCCAAGGCCTTAACACATGCACTCTAACACTGAACTGTATTCTTGGTTCCATTTTTGATTTTTCTTTAAAAACAGAGTCTGATTAATTTGCTCAGTCAAGATTTGAATTTGTGATCATCTTTATAACTCTCCTGAGTTGATGGATTTATAGACAGGACCATGCCACTAAGCATTGTGATCCTAAAAGCTTGATACTTTGGGCTGGTTGTGGTGGCTCATGCCTGTAAAACTAAAGAAATTAAAAGGTAGTTATTAGAGAAAGAATAGACACGAGAGGATGAATTCCAAGTACACTATGAAGGAGGCAGACTAACAGATGATACAAAAAGTCCAGTGTTCTTACAGATTTGGTCCTTGGGCAGGTGGAGCTTATAGGAAAAGTTCCGGTCTAACATTCCCAAGTTTAGTTGTATCCTGGATCAAATCCTTGACTCTCTGATGGGGATTTTTTTATATTTGGATCCATACCCCATCAGATTAATGGTACTAGATAGGAATTTTCATTTATTTGTTGTATTAATGATGCAAGTACCAGAAGTAATTAGCACAAGCAGAAGGAACAAAGGCCCTGTGATGGCTGACAACAGAGTTACTATCTAGAAGAAATCTGGAAATTGACAGGGCACCAGTCATTTATTTGATCTCAGGTTCCAGTTTTGTAATAATTTTAGTACTGCCAGATTATAATCCTGATCCCAAATGATTTGTATAGAAATAACAATTTTCTCTTAAAGCCATATAAAACCTCTTTGTTCTGCATATGTCCGATCATACTGTAGAACTAGTTCAGTTAATTCACCAGTTAATAAATCTGGGCCCACTTTCCTGGTATGCCAGTTGGCATCCTAGGTAGCAGTTTTGTCCCCTATGTCAGGGAATTTACTTTTGACTTAGCCCTTCATGCTGTCAGTGGGGCAAGAATCAAAATTCTATCTTCTGTATCCACTTAAAACTGAAAATAGGGCATCATTGTCAGAGCCTAGGAAGTCTGAAAGGTTAGTCAAAGGCTGGGTAATGGGGCATTTATCAGAAACATCTGGTTAGCTGGGCCAGCTTAAGACAGAAAGTAATCACATAAGCTGAACAGGTTTACATCAGCTTTCAGCAAAGTCTAGATCTCAGTAGTTGGCAGTCCACAAGTGATCCCTGCCACATGAATATCTGCTGCAACAAGTATAGACTATGAAAAAGTTAAAGAAGGAGGTATATTCTTTTGGTTTATAATAAAATGTTCTATAGATATCTGTTAAAACCATTTGGTCCATAACTTCTGTTAGTTTCACTGTGTCTCTATTTAGTTTCTGTTTCCATAATCTGTCCGTTGATGAGAGCAAGGTGTTGGAGTCTCCGACTATGATTGTGTGAGGTGCAATGTGTGCTTTGAAAATTGTTTTCAATAACTTTACTATGAGGTAGTGTTTGTCTTTGACACTGAGGTGCATTTCCTGTATGCAGCAAAATGATGACTCCTGTTTACATGTCCAATCTGTTAGTCTTTATCTTTTTATCGGGAAATTAAGTCCATTGATGCTATGAGATATTAAGCAATAGTGATTGTTTCTTCCTGATATTTTGGTTTCTTTTGTGTTTGTTGAAAGAAGATTCCTGATTTTTCAATGGTGTAGTTTACCTCCTTGTGTTGGAGTTTTCCATTCATTATCCTTTGTAGGGCTGGATTTCTGGAAAGATACTGTGTAAAGTTGGTTTTATCATGGAACACCTTGGGTTTTCCATCTATGGTAATTGAGAGTTTTTCTGGGTAGAGTAGCCTGGGATGGCATTTGTATTCTTTTAGGATCTGTATGAGATCTGCCCAGGATCTTCTAGCTTTCATCGTCTCCTGTTAGAAGTCGGGTGTAATTCTGATAGGTCTGCCTTTATATGTTACTTGACCTTTTTCCTTTACTGCTTTTAATAGTTTTTCTTTTGCTCATTTGGTGTTTTGATTGTTATGTGATGGGAAGAATTTCTTTTCTGCTTCAGTCTCTTTGGAATTCTGTAGGCTTCTTGTATGTTCATGGGCATCTCTTTCTTTAGGTTAGGGAAGTTTTCTTCTATAATTTGGTTGAAGATATTTACTGGCCCTTTAAGTTGGGAATCTTCATTCTCTTCTATACCAATTATCCTTAGGTTTGGTCTTTTCATTGTGTCCTGGATTTCCTGGATGTTTTGGCTCAGGAGTTTTTTGCATTTTGCCTTTTCTTTGTCTGTTGTGTCAATGTTTTCTATGGTATCTTCTGTACCTGAGATTCTCTCTTCTATCTCTTGTATTCTGTAGAAGATATATGTGTCTATGACTCGTGATCTCTTTCCTAGGTTTTCTATCTCCTGGTTTGTCTCCCTTTGTGATTTCTTTATTGTTTCTATTTCCAATTTTAAATCTTGAATGGTTTTATTCAATTCCTTAATCTGTTTGGTTGTATTTTCCTATAATTCTTTAAGGGACTTTTGTGTTTCCTCTTTGAGGGCTTCTACCTGTTTACCTGTGTTCTCATGTATTTCTTTAAGGGAGTTATTTTTTCCTTCCTATAGTCCTCTATCATCATCATGAGATGTAATTTTAAATCAGTCTTGTTTTTCTGTTGTGTTGAGGTATCCAGGGCTTGCTATAGTGGGAGAACTGGGTTCTGATGATGCCACATAGCCTTGGTTACTGTTGCTGATGTTCTTGACCTTGCCTTTCACCATTTGGATAGCTGTGGTGTTAGCTGTTCTTGCTGTCTCTGACTGTGGCTTGTCCATCCTGCAAGCCTGTGTGTCAGTACTTCTGAGAGACCAGTTCCCTCTGGGAGGAATTTGGGTATGGAGAGAAGGAGTGCAGACAAGCCTGTGAGCACAGGCAAAGCTGCCCCTGCTTCTCAGATGGACACACCCAGAAAACACAGGATATAGGAACTTAGGAGCAGCCTGGGACAGGAGCCTTCCAGGCAGGAAGCATAGGAGGATAGGAGTTCTCAACTAGAAGCAGGGATATCTGTAAGGTGCATAATAAAAATACACAATCTACTTTTTGGGGTCAAAGCCGACAAAAAATTTTTCGAGGCTTAAAGTTTCTTTTCTCTCCCAGTCTCTGCTCTCTCTCACTCATTTGCACACAGTTTGAGAATTCACACACTCTTCATTCTCCTGCGCACTCTGCTTTTCTTGATTGCTCACACTCATACACACCTCGGTTTGTTCCCCTTTCACTCTTCACACACATCTCACACAAATCTCACATATACACCATATGCACTCTCCTTTCACTCACAAACATATTCTCCATCCACACCTCACGTTCTCTCTTGACTTACTCTTCACATTCTCTCTCCACTCAATCTTCACAAAGTTTTCTCATTCCTCTCTCTCTCTCTCTCTCTCTCTCTATCTCTCTCTCTCTCTCTCTCTCTCTGTCTCTCTCTCTCTGTCTTCCCGCCTCATTTGCTCTCCATATTCACCTCACATACTATTCACTCGCTCTCCTTCTCACTCTCTCGCCCCTTTCTTGCCTCAGTCCTTTATTGATATTCCAAAAGCAGATAAAAAGACATTTTATAATCATTGCCAAATCAAATTTAAAAGAATAACGACAACCTACAAAGAATCAAGAATTACAATTGTTCCCCATGGTTCCAAGCTTCCCTATTCCCTGGCCTATAGCCAAAGTAATAATAATTGAAAACTTATCATTATTATCATCTAAAATTTATCTTTTAACTTATTATACCTCAGAGCTCAGAGCTCTGAGGACAGATACTTTGATTTACTTGTGAAGCTTTAATGATAAATGGCATGGGAAAAGCTGCCAGGCAGAGGCCAAAAGTTGTCAAGTTAACCCTTAAGTCAGCAGTTCTCCTAGATTTCTGCTTCTACACATTGCACACAATGAGTCTTCTAAGAGTCCCAGTGTTTTGACACAGTTTTACTCATATAAAATTTTACATATTCTATACTTGCTTATCCAGGAACCACTCTCAAATGTGCAAAACTTATTTCATAACTTTAATAGTTTTTTCTTTCTCAGGATACCAGTGTTGGCTCTATTTCATTTTCTAATAATTTCTTCAAAGTTTCTTTGCAAGTCAAGCATTAATTTGGAGCTACCATTGTGTAGCGATGACGTTGTTTCCAAGATGAGAACAAACACCATGCGTCTGGGCCATTAGGACTTTTCCAATGCTGCAACCTTTCAACAGTTCCACATGTTGTGTCGATCCTCCAACCACAAATTCTTTCTGGTTGCTACTTCACAACTGCAATTTTGCCATTGTTATTAATTGTAATGTAAACATGCAGGCTACCCTAGGCTACCCCTATGAAAGAGTTCTTTGATATTTGGTGCTCATAGGTGTAGATCTAACTTTTAACCTGGTATTTATTTTAAAGATCACATATTAATAAAGACATTATAATAAAGTATCTTATAAATTTAAAATGTCTGAACATCATAAACTGAAATATCTTAAAAGCTGGTCCTTACAAATATCCGAGTTTTAAAATTTTTCTTTAGACCTCCAAAATTTCCCCTTTAAAAAGTTTAACTTATATCAACTGTGGGCACTAGTAATGTTAGAATGAAGTACCTTTGTTATTTCAAGAGTGAAGGCAGAGGATACAAGCATAATCTGTATAAGGCAAAACTAATCTCCAAAAGTGAAAACACCTATTGTCTCAAAAATCAATAACATCTAAGTGATACTTAGGTTACAAAGTTTGACTACCAGCAAAGTGTGCTCTCGTATATGAATGCAAGAAAGTTCCATTTTAATATCTCATTAAAAATGCATTGCCTTTAAATGCTATCTCTTATAAACCTCGGATTTTAAGACAGGAAGTAATTAACATAAAAAATCCTATCAAAATTTAAATGTATCTTTAGAGACCTGTTATCTCCCTGGTTGGCCACAGGCTTGCCCTTAAACAAGATAGTAGTGAAACCATAGGACATTCATCCCCTCCAACAAAGACAGTTGCCAGCCACGTGACAGTCCAAAGATTTTGGTGAAGACATATGGCATCTGCCCTTTCCAACCCTAGCCAAGACGGCAATGAGCCATACTTGGTACCGCAAAGGTACCAAGTATCGGGCGTAAGCCTGGGGGATTAATAGAAAATCTACTGGATGAGAAGCACCCAAAGTTATTTTCATCATCTTTATTTATTAGGGAAATGCAAATCAAAACAACCCTGAGATTCCACCTCACACCAGTCAGAATGGCTAAGATCAAAAACACAGGAGACAGCAGTTGTTGGCGAGGATGTGGAGAAAGAGGAACACTCCTCCACTGCTGGTGGGATTGCAAGCTGGCACAACCACTCTGGAAAGCAGTCTGGTGGTTCCTCAGAAAACTGGGCATGACACTCCCGGAGGATCCGGCTATACCACTCCTGGGCATATACCCAGAGGCTTTACCTGCATGCAATAAGGAAACATGCTCCACTATGTTCATAGCAGACTTATTTATAATAGCCAGAAGCTGGAAAGAATCCAGATGTGCCTCAACGGAGGAATGGGTTCAGAAGATGTGGTATATTTACACAATGGAATGCTACTCAGCAATTAAAAACAATGAATTCACGAAATTCCTAGGCAAATGGTCAGAACTGGAAAATATCCTCCCTAATGAGGTAACCCAGTCACAAAAGAACACACATGGTATGCAGTCACTGATAAGGGGATATTAACCCAGAATCTCCGAATACCCTAGACACAGTTCGAATATCAATAGGTTTCAAAGAAGATGCAAGGAGAGACCCCTGGTCCTGGAAAGACTGGATGTAGGGGAATGCCAGGACAGGGAAGCGGGAGGGTGTTGAATGGCGAAAAGAGAGAGGGAAGGGGGCTTATGGGATTTTCAGGGAGGGAGGAAAAGGGAAAGGGGAAATGATTTTGAATGTAAATAAAAAAAAACTTAGAAAATAAAATCAAATTAAAAAAATGAAGGAAAGGAAACAGCCAAACCAAGAAACTCAACATGTCTCAGCATTTACCCAACAACCTAACAATGTGAGGGCAACTGTGCTCAAATGTCCCAGGGCTGCTTGAGAAGGCTACCATCAAGAACAGTCACATTCTAAACAGTGAAGTAAAACAGTCATCCCCATAGGTGGCCTCTGTGCTCCTGGGATTCCCAATGCCTCTCCCTGAGACTTGTTCAATCTGACTGAGGCATTCAGTAGTCCTGTACTTTGTGAGTAAAGTGTTCTCCCCTGTCCTATTCTGCAGCAGAAGACCAAAGTACCAAAGTCACTTTCCAAATGCAGAGTTTTACCTGTGATTGTGAGAACTATAAGTGATATCTAGGAAGCCAAAGGGAACTCTAAAGTCACTCTGGTACCAGGGTGGTTAAGAACCTATCAAAAGCCACTGGCATATTCCTATTCTCAGAACCATAATCACCTCTCCAAGACCTCATCTCCACTGGAGGTTAAGGATCCCAGTGATTTAGGGAGCACAGAAACATTACTTTTCTAATACAAACTATATGCCTGGAGGCATGTCAGACAACTCGTGGTTGTTTCCTTGGTATGTTTACTCTAAAATTATGGTGGAGACTGCACACACATAAAAACAAACCAACAAAAAAAAATGGCTCCACTCAGCAAAGAGTGCCTATACTCATAGCCACACACAAGAGTAGCAGTCATTGATATTTGTAAGTGTGGTAAAAAATGATGATATGCTAGTAAAGGGTCTTGCATGCTATGTTTAGCTCAAGAACATGGACTCTTCATTGGGACATAAGCATGGTTCACCAAGTCAATCATATTCCTAGGATATCAAAGTCAACCAACCAAACACAAGACTTGTACTAAAGTGTAGTGTTTATTAAGTAAAGATGTAAACAATTTTGAACAGATATTAGTTTTTCACAATTGGATACCCACTTAACATAAGTTATGAAGTATCATGGGGCTACAGGAGAGAGGTAGAAATAAATCAAAAAAAAAAAAAAAACCAACCACCAAAAACAACAACAAAACAAAACGAGGCCCCAGAATTTGGGGACAGGGCATGATAGAACTACTTTTTCACCCTGCATTGCATAGTTCTGTGGTATCTTTAATTTTGTCAAGAAAAATATATAGGGTCCTGACATTCTTCATACTAAAGTCAGTTTGCCAAAAGGAAAGCACATATGGATATAGATATACACAAAGTAGTGTTGGGCAAGCAAGGGCCAGGTAATTCTTGCTATCACACACCAAGTTAGATGTAACAGTCTTCCGCTGCAGCACAATTCCCAACAAACTCACTATGCTTAAGAATAACTACAAAATTAATTTGCAAGAAAAGAAATATAACCCAGCCAACCTCTCCCATCAAGGGACCCTGCCCATTTTGCATGTCCCTATCCCACACAGACCATGGAGGTCTGTCTTCAGCTTCAGCTTCCCCTCATGGGCGAGGATTGGTGTCCTTTTTAACCCCAAAGCAAACAATGTAATCTTGTCCAGGGGGTGGAAAGCATGGCGTGTTCTCACTTCGGTTGTCAGAAGAGGCATTCTGGAAAAAAGGGGGGGGAGGAGGAAAGTGGTAAACTTAAATGCTTGGCTAGAGCTTTTTCATTGGGTAATCTGTGGTGGGGAATATAGAAAGTAGGATTTTACTTGAGAACCACCCATCTAGCTCAGTTATATACAGATCCCAGTAGACATTGGTTTTACTCAGCAGTTAGTTCTACATGTGAAACTTCCTCAAAGTGATAATGCTTCAAGCCTACATTGCAAGAAGTGGCCCAGAATCATTCTAAATTCAAAATAAAAAAGCTATAGAATATCTCAATTGTATAATACTGTTTCTCTCTTTGGCTCTAAACCCAAGAATGGAACTTTACTAAATGATGATGCTCTGTAACAGGGCCCATGGTATTATTCTATAGCTGCATAAATTTTTCTGAGGATTCCAGGCCAGATATTTAAATCAAAACTTTCAAATGATTGAGAATCACCTACATGAGACATTGTTGATTGGTGACGTGATGCTGCCAATACTGTTGTGACAACAATGCTTGATGTGAAGCTGCCCATGTTTGATGTGACACAGCCAATACTTGACATGATGGTGCAGATGCCTGACTTGACACAGCCGATGCTTGAAATGACGGTGCATATGCTTCATGTGATGGTGCATATGCTTGATATGATGGTGCAGATGCTTGAACTGACACAGCCAATGATTGACATGATGGTGCATATGCTTGATGTGATGGTGCAGATGCTTGACTTGACAGAGCCAATGCTTGACATGATGGTGCATATGCTTCATTTGATGGCGCAGATGCTTGACGTGATAGTTCAGATGCTTGACATGATGATGGAGATGCTTGACATGATGCTGCCAATGTTTGACATGAAGCTGCCGATGGGTGCTTAGATGCTGATGATGTTTGATGTGATGCTGTCATATCTTTCCATAATCTTGATAAGTGATGCAGAAGTGAAGATGCATGATCAACAGGATTCTCCTGTCGCCTGTAAGAGAAGAAATTTCAAGCAGTGACATAAGTCAAAGTATGATGGCTCATGAGAAATTCTCCATGCTACATATAATCTGATCTGGGTTTATATATTATTGGCTCTTCACAGCATGCAACAAACATGTTACATGTACCTCCCTGATTTGCACAGCCAATGCCTTCATTTCAGAGTGTTGATGAATGGACATGAAACTGGGGAGTTACTCAGCTGTGGTCAATTAAGTCTTCTCTACGAACATCTTGTGCTGAGAATCTGAACATGAGCAATGAAGCCAAATGATTTCAAGGTTTATATTTTTCTCTAGCTTTGAGGCTGTCTTGTCTAGGATTTCTGTTTGAACGATCCTCCTATTCTATCAGTAGGCAATCAGATAGGCACTATACAGTCAGGAACAAAGGGAAAGCAGTAGCCTCCACCATTCTTCCCACTCATTCTGACTCTTAAAAATGTGTCTCATTTCCTGAATGCTCAGAGTTGTCATTTCCAAAAGTATCCATGGCACGTGGCTCCAAGTCATCAATAACAGTCACCACCTATACAAACCAACAGGGTTATTGTAAAATGATACAGGTATGCCATACACCTCCTTCTTGACATCTCAGGCTCGGACCACTCCAGTACCTGCTCTCGTGGACTATATACACGAGGTCTTTGTCCAGTTTGTTGCTGCTCTGGTCGTTCATATGGCAAGTTTCAAAGCATCTCTATACGCTGGGCCAACTCATATTCACATTGTTCTCGTTCCCTTTCCTGCAGTTATTGATGCATCAAAAAATAAACATAAAAGTAATTTGATGTCTTAAAAAGCAGCACCACCCTTAAGAAATGAACTTAACATTCAAATTAATTCAAAAATAATGAAAGTCTGGTCTCTGCATACAGGGCTATAGGAACTACTGACTGCTTTGTAGCACACTATTCACAGACACGCCCTCAGTTACAGACTTCTAAGAATCGAGAACACCCACAAAAGGATGTGTATATCATCTAGTGTGTATTCAGGTTTACCTTGCACAGATATTTTCCACTTTCTGGGGCAACTCAACAGTACCATATGGAATAGGATAAGCCAAGTAAACCAAGCAATCCAACTTCTTGTGAAAATGAAATATCCTTTCAGTTATAAAGGAAAAATGAACTGTCCATACCTCCGCTTCTGTATCTGTGTAAGAAGATGATTCATTATACAAGGATCTGCTTATACGCAAATCATAGACCTGTGTCATTATTCGTGGACCACAGATTTGGGAGACCCTTTCCCCCAAAAATGGACGCTGGGATCGATATGTTCTCCTTGTCTGCATTTGTAAGGACACAAAATTACAAAGGTCTTCTGGTAGTCCATGTTTTTCCTTAATGCACAAAAAAACAGTGAACATGGAGAGGGATTGCTCACGCATGCCCACAGGAAATCGAAGATACTACACTGGGCCCTGCTAAGACCTGCCTGGGCACTCTCTTCCTGTACATAGCCAGATTGCATATCTAATATTGATTGTTTTAAGAATTTAAAACCATATCTACACTGAGAATTTAATTGTGTACTAATTCAAATATTTTAGTTTAAGGACTTTTTTTAAAGGATAAATGTATTCACATAAATTTCCTTATAATTAATTCAAAGAAATTTCATGTTGCTAAAAAAAAATCCCTACAAGGCAAGAAGGCCTTTTCAAAAATGAAAGTACCACGGCTCAGTAATTTACCATTGTCACACTACTGGGGCTAAACTGATACACTTATCTTTTATATTTTCATTTTATGAAGATTTCTTTGGGTATCGGGAATGGAGTATCTGCATTGTGGATCAGTAAGAGATACAAACAATTTTGCATAACTGATACAAGCTCATTTCCTTCTTGATCATCCTATACATTTAAGAATCCTATCTTTTAAAAAACAATTGTCCAAATACATAACAACAAGGATAGAAGAGATGCAG
>BTHS01000232.1:137500-172269 GCA_036184385.1 Tokudaia muenninki | reverse complement strand
TTTTTATGATCTTGTATGTTATACTTACATGAAGACCACTTTTAAAAAGTAGCAAATCAGCAGACGTGTTGGATGTAATCAAAATATTCTTAAATGTACAAAATATAAACATGTAGAAAAATACTGTAGAAAGATACTGATATTAAGAATAAAAGAATGAGAAAGCTTCTTGTACATTCTGCACAGCCAGTTACTTCAGCGGAATTTTCAGTACTACAAAGTAAGCAAAGAATATCATCCTCCACACCGCATAAGATTGCAGGTTCTCCAGAAAGAGCTGTCTAGAACTTTGAATAGCAAAAGGACGAGCTAATAACTATCCCTAGTTACACATGTAGGCGAGTCTCAAGAGACGGAAATCCCAGGAGGGAAAAGCTACATAGTTTAATACAAGAGCAAGCCGGAATGTCAAGGGCAGCATTCTAGGAGGAGAAGAGCAAAAGGTTGGCTGTGAGCACGTTCAGATGTGCTGAGGAGATCCAGCCTCTATGGGAAGGAGGAGTGCTTTTTTTATTAAAACACTTTCTCTGAAGGCTGCTATGATTAGTCTTGCTATTCCAAACTAAAAGTCCTTTAAATGAACAAGACTTCTGAAGCCACGAGCACTTACCTGGGACTAGCTGACTTGCTAATCATGCACCTTCATGTTGGGTTGGCTCTATTGAGATTGGCTATTTTACACTCTCTTCATCCCTCTGCCATATAATGGGCAAACACCGGTCGATGACCATCTTTGGGTTTATTTCACAAGGTCTTCGGGGAAGGACCCTAGCTCTAGTTCCGATTCTTCTAGCCATAGACACTGCATACCTAGTTTCTGAGGAAACAAAAATCCACCTGAATTTTTTTTCACCAAGAACACCTTTTGGACCCATTTTTTTAAAAAGAGGATTAATTTATTTTTTTTAAGCATTTTTGGTGTTTTGCCTTCAGGGATGTCTGTGTTAGAGGGTTGGATCCCCTAAACTGAAGTTATTGCACAGTTGTGAGCTGCCCTGAGGGTACTGGGACCTTAGCCTAGGTCCTCTAGAACAGCCAATGCTCTTAAACACTGACCATCTCTCCAGCCCAAGGACAGTATTTAAGTGATGTACTTCCTCTTTATAACAAGATAGCTGTGATGCAAATTTCTCTATTGAATGTATAACCTCAGAGGAGCTGGCCATGCTGGCACATGCTCATAATCTTGTAATCACAGTACTCTTGGGGCACAAGGTGAGGCCCAAAAAGTCCTTGTGAGTTTGAACGGCAGTAAGAAGTCCACAGTGACACTGTGTATCAAAAAACGTAAAATAAAAATTAATAACTTCACATTTGTATTCTGCTTAAATATTTTGAAATTGATTTTTAACTTATACTAAACCACAACATGATATTTATTTTTATGTGTGTTCCTGATCACTGAAGAGGTCAGAAAGAGGGTAATTACCTTTACTGGAAATGGACGTACCACCATGCGGGGGTCCTTGGGAACTAAACCCAGGAAGTCTATAAGAGCAACTAGTGCTCGTCTCTAAAACCCCATGTTAGACTTAGTTATTCCAGTTCATTATTTTGGTTTTATTTACTCATTTCTTCCCAATATGAATGAAAAATAAGCTTGAAGCACCAAGTTCATACAAAAAGAAATTGTTATCCAGTAGCATACGCCTTTAATTCCAGCGCTCAAGAGGAAGAGGCTGGGGTATCTCTCAGTCTGAGAGGCCAGCCTGGTCTACAGACAGTCAGAGAAACTCTTTCTTAAACAAACAAACAAACAACAACAACCACCCTATCTCAACCACAAAAAGAAGTGTGTGTGTGGGTGTGTTTGTTTGTAATTAGCTAGGTTGACTGTATAATGAAAATATGAAATTCTCTGTGCAGTGCAATAAACTATCAATTTCTTAAAACATTGGTGAACCCTTGAACCTTCTAAGGTAAAATGTCACCACTACAAGGGGGGAGAGCTCGAATTAGAGTGGATCTTCCTGGCAGGAACACCAGTCTTCTGTGTATGAGCCAAAGTGACCATGTATGGTTTACCCATACTTGGTGTGATTTGCACTTCTCAACTTCCTGTAAGATTTCCCACTTATCCAAAGGTCATGCAGCATGGTTGGATGGCTTCAATTAAACCCACAACTGACAAACTAGAAATGATTGAATTGTCCTATTATGAAAAAGGGAAGAAGCATAAGATTTCCATTATTTCCAAGTGATGATGTCTTTTCTTCATGATAGCATGAACAAGGAAAGGAAAATTTTGTCACAAGCACAATTAATAAGTTATATTAAGAAAACCCAGGTTGTCATAAAATTACCTGATATGATCTAGCAAACATAACAAATAAAAATCAGTATTCTAACACCCTCAGTTTCCCTGGCCTGAGCCCCAAGTCCCATGGCAGATGAAAATTAGGGATAATGAAAGAAAAAACTATGTCTCCTTACCTGGCCACACAGGTTGGAGGGACACTAGGCTCTCCTTTCTTCCTCCAAAGTCCCTAAGTCACTCTCACATGTGGATCCTTCTTTCTGTGATCCCGTACACACTGACGTACCTACATGTTCAAGGCTAGCCACACGTGCAGCTCACTGTTCTCTGAAGACATTCAAGTGACCCATGACGCCGGGCACCTAAGACCACAAAGCAAAATGTGCATTCTCACTTGTCCCCCCAGGAGGCCTGCAGCTCATCCCTTCCCCTGACCACTACCACCTCCCTCCTAGGGTTACTTCACAAACAAGGACCTCTTGGGGCCCACTGGAAAATCACAAGGTGCTATCTAAACATACTCTCCATGGGATCACTACCACTGGGTTAATAACAACTGGCTGGCAACCTACATATCCACCAAACTAACCTTCCTACCTACCTAAGCAACTCCTAGTAAGAATGTTGCCTCTGGCTCACCAATATAAACAGTTGCTGGGACACTTTCCAGGGCAGATGGGACTCTCAGGATACCCAGATGATATATTCCTTGGCCATTGTTGGAAACACTTTTCACTCCTCCACCAACAAGCCCCCTTCTGTCATGAACACTGAGACTCTCCAGAGGATCACCCCCTGCACTGCTGAAATCCTAAGTCACAGCTGGTGGAGAAGACCCCTCGAACAGCCTCCACGAGGCAAGCCTGCCCTTGCTTTCATATTCCCATTCCCTCCAAGTCTCCTGGTGGCTTCTTCTCTGATACAACCAGCAGAGCTTTCTCTTTCCAGACAGCCTGCTCTGGCTTCTCAGAGGAGCAAGGCCTGCAATCCAAAAGAACGACCTGTCTCGCCCACCCGCCCATATGATTGATAAGCAATTGTCTCTTCCACCAAAACAGTAGTGCCACCGGGAACAAATTACCCTGCCGTCCCCTATTGGACATTTCTATTATTTGTCCCCACTGGAACCTATGGCCTCTGGATTACGAACAGCCTTAATGGTTTCCCCCCCACATGCAAACTTGTCCTTCTCAGACTATAATGCGTTCAACAACATAAGGACTGCTATAACATGAGGCCAAACTGGACCCTCTTCAAGTCTCTCAGGGATGTAGGGACCTGAACGAGGGGGACACACAGTGAATAGATGCAGAGACACAATAGGTGTGCACACGGGCACACAGACATACACACACACACCACCACACACACACACACACACACAAAGAGACAGAGAGACACAGGGCCAGAGGCAGAGCCAGAGCCTGAGAGATACTCTGGTTCTCCCTTTCTTCTAGGATTCCCTAGCTGCGCATCAGATAATTCCTGAACCATCTCTATTCCAGAAATCCCCTGGTCATGGAATGGAAGTCCATGACATTGCAGCCTTTTTCCTGGCTCATCTGCTTGGATGTTAGGGAAGGGCGGGTTTTTTTAGGAGAAGGCCCAAGTAAGCTACCTGCTGGGAAATCGAGCATGCCAGTAAGGTAACTTTCAAAGGGCCCGGCCGGGATCGTACTGTGGAAACCCCGGGCCTGTTTGGACACCCTGTGGAAAATACAACATAATCTGACTGTTTCTCCTCAAGGTTCACAGCGAGCCAGGACGCTACCTAGACGCTGCCTAGGCTCCTCACCAACTTGGGGCACACAGTGAGTTGGCCTGCCATTAGATGATGGTGGAGCCTCCCAGGACCATAGAAGGTTTCCTGTGCCCTTGGGAGTTTTCCCGACAGGCTTGGAACCCTGATCCCGATCTGCAGATGCTCAAGGAGAGAGCCTTTTCAAAAGAAAGGAGGGGAAACCCAGCGATAAGCACAACAATGCCAAATGACTGTCTGCATGGCGCTCTCCCTCCGCCCTTACTCTTCCAGAGGCAAAAAAAAACGCCAACCTGCAGCAACCAGCAGCCAACTTGGCAGCTAAGCGCTAATGTTTCCCAGAGAAACAAACATGGGCTGCAGTAACAAGAAAATGAAGAACAGAAAGAATGGCCCTGAGGTTTTTGTTGAGAACTTGCCAATGCACACTCACAAATGCAGGGGTTTTGCTGCTTTGTGAGTTGGTCGGCCTCTCTGTTTTGAAACATCTGTAATAGTAAAAGTTCTTGCCTCTAGTTAAGTTTGGGGAGCCGAAGAAGCCATCCACAGGGCAGGACATGCTTTCTCCATGATATAGTTCAAACCACCCCACACCTGCACCACCTACCTAAAATCTCTCTGTTTCGCAGCGTTTCTGTCCCAGAAAAGTGCTTCAGAGTTCCCCAGGAGGATCTTCTACCAAGGCTCTCCAGATGCTGCCCAGAGCACAAAACTCAGTGTCCCTAAACACAAGAACAAGCCAGCCCTACGTGGTGCACCCCTCCTCTGCCCAGAGGGGGTCCCGGGGTGCTTCAAAGCCCAAGACCCCCAGCTCAGGGTTACACACTCAGAGAGGGGAGCAGATCCTAAAGACTCGCTCTAGTCACCAACTCCTCCTGCATCTCAGAAGGAGTCCAGAGGGTGGGGATAAACCTTACTTGGTCGAGGCCAGGCTGTCTTGTGATCGAATCTCAGACTTTTGGATTGTCTGCAACCGGCCAGCAGCATTGTCTCGGTGCCATCTCTGTGACTCTTTTTTTTTTTATATCTCTGTGACTCTTTTTTTCTATATTTTTTATGGTTTTTATTTATATTTTTTTTTGTTTTTGTATTTTTGACACAGGGTTTCTTCTCGTGTAACCCTGGCTGAGCTGGAACTCACTCAGATAGACAAATCTGATCTCGATCTCATCAATCTTCCTTCTTCTGTATCACAAATGTTGTTATTAAGGGCATGGTTCACCACTGCCATGCACTGACTCTCTGAAGGCACCAAGCTTCTGGACTGAGTCTGTGAAGGAACTAAACTACTGAGCTAACTTTCTTAAGGTACCAAGATTCTGGCCTGACTCTCTTAAGGTACCAAAATGCTGAGCTGAATATCTTAAGGCACCAAGCTGCTGAGCTGTCTCTCTTAAGATAACAAGATGGTGACTTTAATTTTTTTTTTAATTTTTATTTTTTTGGTTTTTGAGACTGAATTTCTTTGTGTAGCTCTGGCTGTACTGAAACTCACTCTGTAGACCAGTATGGCCTCCTACTCACAAATCTGCCTGCCTCTGCCTCCCAAGCGCTGGGATTAAAGGCAAGCTTCACAACTACCTGACATTCACTCTGTTAATTCACCAAATGCTGAGCTGCATCTCTTAATGTACCAAACTACTGATCTGATTATCTCAAGGTACCAACCTGCTGTGCTGGCATTGCTAAGGTACAAATCTGCTGGCCTGACACTCTTAAACTTACAAGATGCTGAGCTTACTCTCTTAAGGTACCATGCTCCTGGCCTGACTCTCATAAGTTACCAAGATGATGAGCTGACTCTCTCTTTCATTTTTTTAATTTTTTTTACTTTTTTGATTATAGACAGAGTTACTCTGTGTAGCTCTGCTTGTCCTGTGTTAGACCTGCTTTCCTGCCACTCTGTAGACAAGGCTGATCTCAAACTCAAAAAACTGCCTGCCTCTGCCTCCCAAGTACTGGTATTAAGGGCATGTGACACCACAGCCTGACACGACATTCTGAAGGTACCAACCTGCTGGCCTGACTCTATTAAGGTACCAACCTACAGCATTGTCACTCTTAAGATTCCAAACTAAGCTGACTCTCTTAAGGAATCAAGATGATAGCCTGTATTTCATTAGGTAACAAACTCCTGCACTGACTATCTGAAGGCAACAAGCTACTGGCCAGACTCTCCTAACTTACTAAGCTGCTGGGCTGAATCCCTTAATGTGCCAAACTGCTGAGTTGCCTCTCTATCATTACCAAGAAAATAAGCTGACTATCTCTTTCATTTCTTTTTAATTTTTTATTTTTTGTTTTTTGAGATAGGGTTTCTCTGTGTAGCCGTGGCACTCATGGAACTCATTCTGTACACCAGGCTGTCCTCAAACTTAGAAATTTGTCTCCCTCTTTCTACAAAGTACTGAGAATAAAGGCATGTGCCACCTCTTCCGGGTGGTGACTCCCTTAAGGTAGCAAGATGCTGGCCTGTCTTTCTTAAGGTACCCAGCTGCTCTCCTGGTCAGAACTTGAAAATATCATCCTTAGTGAGGTAACCCAATCACAGAAGAACACACATGTTATGCAGTCACTGATAAGGGGATATTACCCAGAATCTCGGAATACCCTAGACACAGTTCGCATATCAATAGATTTCCAAGAAGATGGAAGGAGAGACCCCTGGTCCTGGAAAGACTGGATGTAGGGGAATGCCAGGACAGGGAAGCGAGATGGGGTTGAATGGGGAAAAGACAGAGGTAAGGGGCTTATGGGACATTCTGGGAGGGAGGAAACGGGAAAGGGGAATTGATTTTGAATTTAAATAAAAAAAAAACTTAGAAAATAAAATAAAATTAAAAAAAATGAAGCAAGGGAAACAGCCAAACCAAGAAACTCAACATATCTCAGCATTTACCAACAACCTATCAATGTGTGGGCAACTGTGCTCAGATGTCCCAGGGCTGCATGAGGAGTTTACCATCAAGAACAGTCATAATCTTAACAGTGAAGTAAAACAGTCATACCCACAGGTGGCCTCTGGGCTCTTGGGATTCCCAATGACTATCCCTGAGACTTGTTCAATCTGACTGCTGCATTCAGTAGTCCTGTACTTTGTGAGTAAAGTGTTCCCCCCTTTCCTATTCTGCAGCAGAAGACCAAAGTACTAAAGTCACTTTCCAAATGCAGAGTTTTACCTGTGATTGTGAGAACTATAAGTGATATCTAGGAAGCCAAAGGGAACTCTAAAATCACTCTGGTACCAGGGTGCTTAAGTAGCTATCAAAAGCCACTGGCATATTCCTATTCTCTGAACCATAATCACCTCTCCAAGACCTCATCTCCATTGGAGGTTAAGGATCCCAGTGATTTAGGGAGCACAGAAACATTACTTTTCTAATACAAACTGTATGCCTGGAGGAATGTCAGACTACTCTTGGTTTTTTCCTTGGTATGTTTACTTTAAAAGTATGGTGGAGACAGTACACACATGAAAAAAAAACAACCAAAAAAAAGGCTCCACTCAGCAAAGAGTGCCTATACTCATAGCCACACACAAGAGTAGCAGTCATTGATATTTGTAAGTGTGGTAAAAAAATGATGATATGCTAGGAAAGGGTATTGCTTGCTATGTTTAGCTCAAGAACATAGACTCCTCATTTGGACATAAGCATGGTTCAGCAAGTCACTTATATTCCTAGGATATCAAAGTCAACCACCCAAACACAACACTTGTAGTAAAGTGTAGTGTTTTTTAAGTAAAGATGTACACCATTTTGAACAGATATTAGTTTTTCACAATTGGATACCCATTTAACATAAGTTGTGAAGTATCATGGGGCTACAGAAGAGAGGTAGAAATAAACCAACCACCACCAACAACAACAAAACAAATCAAGGCCCCAAAATTTGGGACAGGGCATGATAGAACTGCTTTTCCACCGTGCATTGCATAGTTCTGTGGTATCTTAATTTTGTCAAGAAAAATATACAGAGCCCTGACATTCTTCCCACTCAAGTCAGCTTGTAAAAGAAAAGCACATATGGATATACATATACACAAAGTAGTGTTGGGCAAACAAGGGCCAGGAAATTCTTGCTATCACACACCAAGTTAGATGTAACAGTCTACTGCTGCAGCACAATTTCCAACAAACTCACTATGCTTAAGAATAACTACAAACTTAATTTGCAAGAAAAGAAATATAATCCACCCAACCTCTCCAATCAGGGGACTCTGCCCATTTTGCATGTCCCTTTCCCACACAGACCATGGAGGTCTGTCTTCAGCTTAAGCTTCCCCTCATGGGCGAGGATTGGTGTCCTCTTCAACCCCAAAGCAACCAATGTAATCTTGTCCAGGGGGCAGAAAACATGGCGTGTTCTCAGTTCGGTTGTCAGAAGAGGCATTCTGAAAAAAAGGGGGGGGTGGAGGAAAGTGGTAAACTTAATGCTTGGCTAGAGTTCTTTCATTAGATAATCTGTGGAAGGGAATACAGAAAGTAGGATTTTACTTGAGATCCACCCATCTAGCTCAGTTATATACAGATCCCAGTAGACAATGGTTTTACTCAGCAGTTAGTTCTACATGTGAAACTTCCTCAAACTGATAATGCTTCAAACCTACATTGGAAACAAAGACTATATGTCTAGGGTGTTACCCTTATGAAGAAGTGGCCCAGAATCATTATAAATTCAAAATAAAAAAGCTATAGAATATCTCAATTGTATAATACTGATTCTCTCTTTGGCTGTAAACCCAAGAATGGACCTTTACTAAATGATGATGCTCTATAACAGAGCCCATGGTATTATTCTATAGCTGCATAAATTTTTCTGAGGATTCCAGGCCATGTATTTTTAAATCAAAACTTTCAAATGATTAAGAAGCACCTAAATGAGACATTGTTGATGGGTGACGTGATGCTGCCAATACTTGTTGTGACAACAATGCTTGATGTGAAGCTGCTCATGTTTGATGTGACACAGCCAATACTTGACATGATGGTGCAGATGCCTGACTTAAGACAGCCGATGCTTGACAAGATGGTGCAGATGCTTCATGAGATGGTGCAGATGCTTGACGTGACGCAGCCAATGTTTGACATGATGGTTCATATGCTTCATTTCTTGGTGCAGATGCTTGACGTGACACAGCCAATGCCTGACATGATGGTGCATATGCTTCATATGATGGTGCAGATGCTTGACGTGACACAGCCAATGCCTGACATGATGGTTCATATGCTTCATGTGATGGTGCAGATGCTTGACGTAATAGTGCAGATGCTTGACATGATGATGGTGATGCTTGACATGATGCTGCCAATGTTTGACATGAAGCTGCCGATGGGTGCATAGATGCTGATGTTGTTTGATGTGATGATGTCATTTCTTGCCATGATCTTGATAAGTGATGCAGAAGTGAAGAAGCATGATCAACAGGATTCTCCTGTCGCCTGTAAGAGAAGAAATTTCAAGCAGTGACATAAGTCATAGTATGATGGCTCATGAGAAATTTTCCATGCTACATATAATCTGAACTGGGTTTATATATTATTGGCTCTTCACAGCATGCAACAAACATCTTACATGTACCTCCCTGATTTGCACAGCCAATGCCTTCATTTCAGAAAGTTGAAGAATGGACATGAAACTGCGGAGTTACTCAGCTGTGGTCAATTAAGACTTCTCTACGAACATCTTGTGCTGAGAATCTGAACATGAGCAATGAAGCCAAATGATTTCAAGGTTTATATTTTCTCTAGTTTTGAGGCTGTCTTATCTTGGCTTTCTGTTTGAACGATCCTCCTATTCTATCAGTAGGCACTCAGAGTGGCACTATACAGTCAGGAACAAGGGGAAAAGCAATAGCCTCCACCATTCTTCCCACTCATTCTGCTCTTACCTATGTGTCTCATTTCCTGAATGCTCAGAGTTGTCATTTCCAAAAGTATCCATGGCACGTGGCTCCAAGTCATCAATAACAGTCATCATTTGTACAAACCAACAGGGTTATTGTAAAATGATACAGGTATGCCATACACCTCCTTCTTGACATCTCAGGCTCGGACCACTCCTGTACCTGCTCTCGTGGACTATATACACGAGGTCTTGGTCCAGTTTGTTGCTTCCCTGGTCGTTCATATGGCAAGTTTCGAAGCATCTCAATACGCTGGGCCAACTCATATTCACATTGTTCTCGTTCTCTTTCCTGCAGTTATTGATGCATCAAAAAATAAACATAAAAGTAATTTGATGTCTTAAAAAGCAGCACCAACCTTAAGAAATGTAGTTAACATTCAAATTAGTTCAAAAATAATGAAAGTCTGGTCTCTGCATACAGGGCTATAGGAACTACTGACTGCTTTCTAGCACACTATTCACAGACATGCCTTCGGTTACAGACTTCTAAGAATTGAGAACACCCACACAAGCATGTGTATATCATCTAGTCTGTATTCAGGTCTACCTAGCACAGATATTTTTCACTTTCTGGGGCAACTCAACAGTACCATATGGAGTAGAATAGGCCAAGTAAACCAAGCAATCCAACTTCTTATGAAAATGAAATATCCTTTCAGATATAAAGTTAAGATGAACTGTCCATACCTCCGCTTCAGTATCTGTGTAAGAAGATTATTCATTATACAAGGATCTGCTTATACGCAAATCATAGACCTGTGTCATTACTCGTGGATCACAGATTTGGGAGATCCTTTCCCCCAAAAGTGGACGCTGGGATCGATATGTTCTCCTTGTCTGCATTTGTAAGGACACAAAATTACAAAGGTCTTCTGGTAGTCCATGCTTTTCCTTAATGCACAAAACACTGTGAACATGGAGAGAGATTGCTCACCCATGCTCACAGGAAATCAAGATACTACACTGGGAGCTGCTAAGACCTGCCTGGGCTCTCTCCTCCTGTACATAGCCAGATTGCAGATCTATTATTGATTGTTTTAAGAATTTAAAACCATATCTACACTGAGAATTTAATTGTGTACTAATTCAAACATTTTAGTTTAAGAACTTTTTTTTTAAAGGATAAATGTGTTCACATAAATTTCATTATAATTAATTCAAAGTAATTTCATGTTGCTAAGGCAAGAAGGCCTTTTCAAAAATGAAAGTACCACGGCTCAGGAATTTGCCATTGTCACACTGCTGAGGCTAAACTGAAACACCTATCTTTTATATTTTCATTGTATGAAGATTTCTTTGGGTATCAGGGATGTAGTATCTGCATTTTGGGTCAGCAAGAGATACAAACAATTTTGTATAACTGATACAAGCTCATTTCCTTTCTTGATCATCCTATACATTTAAGAATCCTATCTTTTAAAAAACAATTATCCAAATACATAACAACAAGGATAGAAGAGATGCAGCCCAGATGAGGGAAACATCTTAGTCTGTGCTGCTGTTTGTTGAGGGGACAGTTGGTATAAGTTTTCAGAAAAGCTTTCCTCTCTGGATATGGTTAGCATTTGCCCACAATTGAGGAAAATCAGGACCAGTAGAAATACAGTATTTCCATAGCAGCTCAATTTCCTACTTACTTCAAATATTCTCTGAAGCACAAATCATTCTTGTATACTTGAAAAGCTAGTATATTAGAAACTATAAAGAAAGTTAATTTAAGCTTGACAATGTTTGAGGTGCAAAAAGTGCATTTTAAAAGATTTTCAGATATACCTTATTATATTGGACCCGCAAATCTGTGCATACTATGGGTTCCACTATAGCCTCTGTGCACACAGCCTTTAATGGTTTGGTTGGACTTGATTGGACAGACTCCGGTGCCTATTGATGTCTTTGTTCTTGGATCTTAGGATCTTTCTTGTTTTCAGTATCTTCGATTATTACACAGCAATCATCATCTGAGGAAGCATCATGGCATACAGAATCTTCATCAATTACACATTCTTTAGGACTGGAGATCTTTGCGTCTTCTAAGGATTTCTTCACATCATCTTCAGCGCAGTTTCCTTGTTCTGGAGAGGCCTGTTGTTCTTGACTGTCATTTAGGAGGAATTCTGGACCTACTTCAAATTCCATGTTCTGGGGCTCTTGAAAGTATTTTGGATGTATTGCACACCCCTGTCCAGATGAAGGGGCTAAGGAAAGAAGCACAGAGCCGATTGTGACAAAATAGTAAAATGTGCCCCCCAAAAAGCAAGTGAATAATAGGAATTCAATAGGAAGAAGAAGAATCTGCACATTTCTAGTCTGGATTTCTGGAATGTATAAGACTAGTGATTGATTGAATCTGTGAGGAGATATTTACTTTTATTGCTCTGAAATCATCATCTTTAAAAATTTACAGAAAACGAGAAAAATTTGGATTTAACACCTGTGATTTCACACCCTTATAAACTGAGCACTATCTTTATATTAAATCTTGCCACCACCTTGAACGTCATCCCATTTCTTAAGACCACATCCAAATAACTAGTTGTTCCTACTTGATACTGGTGTTGGTCGTGTAAGAGCTGTAGATGAAGCACTTGTTCTTGGCCTCACGCAGTCGCTTCTGTTCCTGGTTGCACTTCTTCTGTGTGTGCTTATGCTTGAGCGAGAGCATGTCCTGACCTGAGCTAATTCAAATGGCATTTTCTGAGTGGCTGGTTGAACATCTACAATCTCCACCTAAATTTTCAACAGAAGATAATATATTTCACTAACAAGACGGGATAAGACAGACATAATAGGAAAAACAGGCAGACCGACAAACCTTAGACATATTTTACAATATGTATGTATATATACATATATATATATGTATATATATTATTTTCTAAGGTTTTTTATTTACATTCCAAATGATTTCCCCTTTCCTGTCTCCTCCCTCCCTGAAAGTCCCATAATGCCCCTTCCCTCCCACTGTTTGTACAATATATTTTTACAATATATTTTAATAATATATTAATAATATATTTTACAATATTTTTTAATAATTGAAAAACAAGCCCAAAATCCTTACACACTCACACACACACACACACATACACACACACACACACACACACACCTCTACATGTCCTTAAAAATATTGTCAGGGATTCTAAGCCTCAAAGAGGCAGTGGCCACTGTTGAGTTTTCTAAGATTTCCTGCTACATGCAATGTAGGCTTCAAACACACAAAAAAGCGAAGTATGTGCTACTTAATGTTTTAGGCAAATTAAATGGGAAATACCACTAAGTATTTTGGCTGTAGGAAAAAGGAGAAGTGTAGGCCACTAGAATTTCTAGAATTAAGGCTATAGAAGAAGTTAGGAGATATAAAGAATGAAAGAATACAACGATGTCAGTTTTTTTCTAAGATTGCTTATATTTTAGTCAAATGTTACTTTAAACCACTTATAGATATTCAACTTAAAATCATGCTAAGCACAGGGACTATTCTAAGCATGACAATTACAGTAAGGAAAAAAATGTCAGAAACTGGCATGCTCATAAGACATTGAAATGAAAGTCTTTCTATATTGACAATGCACATTGACTAAATAATATTACAGAAATAAAGGCCCATGGTTCTACTCAGTGACTGTCAATGTACATACTTCTGCGCCTATCTCAGGACACTCCACATTCACAACTTCAGCCTGAGCATGTCTTTCCATTTTGCTCCTTCGGCACCGTTTTGAAAGCCTTAATATAGCCAGAAAGAAATCATTATTAACATGTGTTTTTTGTATTGGTAAGGAAGCTTCCTGTCTGCTGAATAGCTTTCATTGTACTGGAAGGGAAATGAGGAAAGAAAGTCACCAACAGGATTACCAGCTGTGAACACTGTGATCCACAATAATGCCTGGAATGGCAAGATATGCCCATGTTTGCAATCGATGCATTAATGTAATGGGGGCAACCAACCAATTTCTGAATGGATTGATGGCCGCACCACAGGAGGAGATACATAGGAACTGATCTAGGAAGGGTTAGGCAGAGAAGTTGGAGACATATGATCTAAATACCTTGTGAGAAATTCGTAAAGAATTAATAAAAATATATTAAAAATGTACTTGGTATAACGATGTGTATGTATGGAAATGCCATAGTTAAACCCACTACTTTTTATGCCTAACTTTAAAATGTCCTGTGTAGGTTTAGAGATGTGATTCTGTGGAAAAACACTTGGCCAACCTATATAAAGTCCTGGCTTTAAATCTTAATCTTGTCTTGCAAAAGACAAGAATACAAAAAAAAAAACAAGGTTTTTGTTTCGGAGGTCAAGCAACAACAACAACAAAAAAACGACTATCAGTACAAAATATGAGAGGCTGAAGGAAAGTAATAAGTGTAACTTTAAAAAAATAAATGAACAAGGTCATCTAACATTAAATGTGTAAGTAACATCTGTGAGATTCTGGTTTCATAAAGAGGAGATAAAAGAGAAGAAGCCAGTTAATGAGTTATTGAAGCCATTTGCATATATTATTTAGCATGAAATGTATAATATTTACTCTTACTGGTTTTATTTTCAGTGTGAAATAATTTAAACATAAACGTATTATTTTAATTCTTAATACTTAAGAATTCTAAGATAGCACATACACACACACAAACACACCCACGCATATATATATATATATATATATATATATATATATATATATATATATACATATACACAACACACACATGATTTCCTTTTGGAGGCAGGATCTCATGTATCCCAGGCTAGCCTTACACTCAGTATGTTGTCAAGGAAGACTTTAGAATTTTTGATATTGGGGCTGGAGGAGTGACTCAGAACACTGACTTCTCTTTCAGAGGCACTAGGTTCAATTCCCAGCCCCCACATGGAAGCCTACACCTGTCTGTAAATCCAGTTCCAGAGAGTCTCACACAACTTTTCAGCCTCCATTTGCACTGCAACTATGTGGTGCACAGACATACATGCAGGAAAAATACACAGACACATAATTGTTTTTAAATCAGTCTACATCTTACTGCAGAGTGATCTGCACCAAGAGGGTGCACAGTGCACTCCGCCATCTTTTCTCCAGCAACAGGGCAATTGAGACCTCCAGGTGCAGGGGTAATCAAGCATAATATCGCTTGGGACTCAGCCAGCTTGTGTGCTCCCTGCTTTCAAGATCTGGGCAGGTCTGTGGTCACCTATGCACCAATTCTGCTAAGGGACTTCTGCCCTGCAAGGGGACCAGCACTGGGAGAGAGTGCACTCGCACAAGGGGAGAGGGCACCAGCCTCCCTTGGCAAACTCTGCTCCAGTTATTGACTACTTTGAGCCTTCAGATGTGGAGGGATTCCCCAATATAACATCACTCGGGGCGAGGCACATCAGGGCTCCAAAGTCACTCAGGATCAGGGCAGCCCCCCAGCAATCGGTGCCAGGGGAATCCCGGTAATTCAGGGGGGCAGCAATAGCCCTGCAGGCTCATAGGAGATCCAACCAACAGCCAGTGACAGCAGGACCAACTAACACCAGAGGTAACCAGATGGGAAAAGGCAAACTTAGGAAAGTTACTAACAGAAATCAAGGCAATATGACACCATCCAAACTCAACTGTCCGACAGCAGCAATTCCTGGATGCCCCATCACACCCGAAAGGCAAGATCTGGATTTAAAACCACTTCTCATGATGCTATTAGAGAATATCAAGAAGGAAACAAATAAATCTCATAAAGAATTACAGGAGAACATGAATCAACGTGTAGAAGCCCTTACAAAGGAAACACAAAAATCGCTTAGAGAAATGCAGGAGAATATGGGTCAACTGATGGAGGCCCATGAGTAGGCAACACAAAAATCACTTAAAGAAATGAATCAACAGGTAGATGCCCTTATACAGGAAACACAAGAATGGCTTAAAGAAATGCAGGAGAATAAGGATCAAAAGATGGAAGCCCATGAGGAGGAAACACAAAAATCGCTTAGAGAAATTCAGGATAACTTGGGTCAACAGGCAGAAATCCTGAAAGAGGAAACGCAAAAATATCTTAAAGAAATACAGGAAAATACAAACAAACAAGTGAAGGATCTCAGCAAATCCATCCAGGATCTAAAAATTGAAGTAGAAACAACTAAAAAATCACGAAGGGTGACAACTTTGGAGATAGAAAACCTTGGGAAGAAATCAGGTGTCATAGATGCAAACATCAACAATAGAATACAAGAGGTGGAAGAAAGAATCTCAGATGCTGAAGATACCATAGAAAGCATCGACTCA
Source organism: Tokudaia muenninki (assembly GCA_036184385.1). Lineage (NCBI taxonomy): Eukaryota > Metazoa > Chordata > Mammalia > Rodentia > Muridae > Tokudaia > Tokudaia muenninki. Next base: position 156,074 of record BTHS01000232.1, on the reverse strand, counting down.
ACAGTCAAAGAAAATACAAAATGATAAAAAAAGTGTAACCCAAAACATCCAGCAAGTCTAGGACAAAATGAGAAGACCAAACCTAAGGATTATAAGTATAGATGAGAGTGAAGATTTGCAACTTAAAGGGCCAGTAAATATCTTCAACAAAATTATGGAGGAAAACTTCCCTAACCTAAAGAGAGAGATGCTGACGAATGTACAAGAAGCCTATAGAACTCCAAACAGACTGGACCAGAACAGAAATACCTCCTGTCACATAAGAATCAAAACACCAAATGTACTAAACAAAGGAAGAATATTAAAAGCAGTAAGAGAAAAAGGCCAAGTAACATATAAAGGAAGACCTACCCGAATCACATCAGACATCTCACCAGAGACTATGAAAGCCAGAAGATTCTTGGCAGATCTCATGCAGACTCTAAGAGAACACAAATGCCAGCCTAGACTACTATACCCAGTAAAAATCTGAATCACCATATATGGAGAGACCAAGACATTCCATGATAAAACCAAATTTACAAAATATCATTCCACAAAACCAGCCCTGCAAAGGACAATAAGTGGAAACCGCCAATACAAGGAGAGAAACAGTACAAGGATGTAACTGGAAAAAACGAGTTATCAACATTCTTTCATCAAACCCAAAAGTAGAGAACCACTCAAACATAAAGATAGCGTCAAGAATAGCAGGTGGCAATAATCACTATTCCTTGATCTCTCTTAATATCAATGGTCTTAATTCCCCAATAAAAAGACAGAGACTAACAGACTGGATACGTAAACAGCACCCAACGTTTTGCTGCGTGCAGGAAACGCACCTAAGTGTCAAAGACAAACACTACCTCAGAGTAAAAGGCTGAAACCAATTTTACAAGCAAATGGTCCCAGGAAATGAGCCAGAGTAGCCATCCGGCTACTACCGATAAAATTGATTTTCAACCTAAAGTCATCAAAAAAGACACAGAAGGACACTTCATATTGGTCAAAGGAAAAATCCACCAAGAAGAACTCTCAATTCTGAATATCTATGATCCAAATGCAAGGGCACACCCATTCATAAAGGAAACTCTATTAAGCTCAAAGCACACATAACACCTCACACAATAATAGTGGGTGACTTCAACACCCAACTCTCTGAAATGGATCGTTCAGGGAGCAGAAACTGAACAGGGACACATTGAAACTAATTGAAGCCTTGGACCAAATGGAAATAACATATATAGAACATTTCATCCTAAAGCAAGACAATACACCATCAATCTGGTACAGCCACTCTGGAAAGCAGTCAGGTGTTTCCTCAGGAAAACTGAGAATGACGCTCCCCAGAGGATCCTGATATACCACTCCTGGGCATATACCGATATACTTCCTCTTCATGCAATAAGGACACATGCTCCACTATGTTCATAGAAGCCTTATTTATAATAGTCAGAAGCCGGAGAGTACCCAGATGTCCCTCAACGGAGGAATAGATTCATAAGATGTGGTATATTTAAACAATTGAATACTACTCTGCAATTAAAAACAATGAATTCACGAAATTCTTAGGCCAATGGTCAGAACTGGAAAATATCATCCATAGTTGGGTAACCCAATCACAAAAGAACACAGATGGAATCCAGTCACTGATAAGGGGATATTAACCCAGAACCTCTGAATACCCTAGACCCAATTTGCATATCTAGAGATTTCCAAGAAGATGAAAGGAAAGACCCCTGGTCCTGGAAAGACTGGATGTAGGGGAATGCCAGGACAGAGAAGAAAGAGGGGGTTGAATGGGGAAAAGAGGACGGGAAGGAGGCTTATGGAACTTTCGGGGATGGAGGAAACGGGAGAGATTAAATGATTTTGAATGTAAATACAAAAATATAGAAAATAAGAAAATGAGAAAAAAATCAGTAAATCAATCTACATGCCTCCACCTCAGTTAGCACAGTCATATACTACTGGGTTTATGCGAGGTAAGCACTCTGTCAACTGAGCTACATTCCCTGCCTAAAATAGACCGAACTCACATTTCACAGAATTCAATTAATGCTTTCAATTCAATGATTTCTGGTACATTCAAATCACGCAAAGATTAGAATAATTTTAGTTCACTTTGAATTTTTTTTTTTTTTGGTTTTTCAAGAAAGGGTTTCTCTGTGTAGCCCTGGTTGTCCTGGAACTCACTCTGTAGACCAGGCTGGCCTTGAACTCAGAAATCCACCTGCCTCTGCCTCACAAGTGCTGGGATTAAAGGCATGTGCCACCACTGCCCGGCTCCCTTTGAATTTTTAGTCCTTTTATATTTACGTATTTATTTATACTCTGGTGACCGAACTCTGGGCAAGTACTAAGATAAATCTTGCAGTTGCTGGGCATGTACTAAGATAAATCTCCAACCCCAAGAAAGTTTGAGAACATTTTCATAGCTCAAAAAAAATAGTCTGTGCTAGCACCCATTCCTCTCTGTCTCCCATCCACTCTGTAAACAATACCTGGCCAGAGGCAACCTCTAATTCACCTTCTATGTCTGTTGAATTCCCGGTTGTGAACTTACAGATGAGCAGAATTCAAAGTGTGTCTAAGCCGGCTTCAGAGTCAGCGGTCTTCACTTCTGAGCTTTCGGAGCCTTCGCAGGTTTCCGAGTCTTTGCGGGCTTCTGAGCCTTCACGGGTTTCTGAGCCTTTGTGGGCTTCCAATTGTAAGCTTTGGGGTCTTAACGGACAAATATACAACACCCAGACTCCTCCTTGTTTTCAATTTAAACCAATCGTTGAAGAGTGAAAGCTTCCCGTCATCTCAGGCTTTTTCTCAACCCCGTGCTTTCGCTGCACAAAATTGTTACTTTTAATCCATCTGTTCCCAATCGTGGATTTTTGAAGGTAGTAAGTAGCCTGGGACCTCTGGTTCTGCCATGTACTTTAAACACTAATCTATCGTTCCCCTAAAATTTACTTGGCTTGGCAGAACTGTCTGAAAACCAAGCCTGGGTCTCTTTTCAAAGCTTAAGGCAATTTTTAGCTTTTGAATTGTCTTGCAGACTGCACAGTGGTGGCCCACTCTTTTAATCCCAGCACTTGGGAGGCAGAGGCAGGAAGATCTCTGTGAGTTTGAGGCCAGCCTGCCCTACATTGTGAGTTCCAAAACAGCCAGTAATCCCCCCTCCCTCCCTTTCCCTCTCTTCCTCCTCCAACTCCTTCTCTCTCTCTCTCTACTGTTCTCCCTTTCACTCTCCCTCACCCTCCTTCTCCTTTCCCTTTCCCCTCTACTCTCTCTCACACACAAACTGACAGACATAAAAAAAATTTGACGTGCACTAGACATCTTTGGTTTGTTTTGTTTTGTTTTTGGATACAGGGTTTCTCCATATAGTCCTGGCTGTTCTGGGACTCACTCGGTAGACCAGGCTGGCCTCGAACTCACCCTCCCAAGTGGTGGGATTATAGGTGCTACCACTGCCTGTCTAGGCATCCTTACACCTGACAGCAAGTGAATGTTTTGCTCCATTGTCCTGTGTGGATGGAGCAGGATATGAGTCACAGCTGTATCATTCCGAAAGGTCTTTTAGCCAATATTATATCAAAGAATAGTGAATGGTGCTGACTTTGACTATGAAACATTTCGGCAACTGTGCTTTGCCTTAAATTCACCAACAATGTTCATCACTACTTGTTAAAACAGGTTTGGCATTTATATCCCAAGTTATGTCACAGAGGATAATTCTGAGCTACTGATTCTCCTTGCTCCATGAACAAAAGCTATCATGTCTGCTTTCAACAGTGCTATTTTTAAAACTGTTTATTCATTTATTTATTCATTCATTCCTTTAGAGTGTATGTGTGTGTCCATTAATGTATGTCACTTGTGCGTAGGAGAGAGGAATTCTTTCAGGAATCAGGCATCTCTTTCTGCCATGTGGGTTCCAAGAATTGGGCTCGTAATCACATATGTATATTATATGCTCTTTTCTGTCATTTTTTCTAGGATCATTATTAGACTTATCTACGAAATGATGCAACAGACAGTAGTTAAATGATTCCTTTCATACACTAAAATACACAGATCTGGAAGCTAGAAGTGGTATTGGTGGTGTACGCAAACACACATACAGATGGTAGGTAGAAGATCGATAGATGATAGATAGATAGATAGATAGATAGATAGATAGATAGATAGATAGATAGATAGATAGATAGATAGATAGATAGATGATAGATGATAGATAGATAGATAGATAGATAGATAGATAGATAGATAGATAGATAGAAAGATAGATAGATGATAGTGAGATAGATATAGAGATAGAGAGATAGATAGATGATAGATAGATAAACAAAACTATAATTCACCACGATCGAATAGGCTTCATCCCAGGGATGCAGGGATGGTTCAATAAAAGAAAGTCCGTCAATGTAATCCACTACATTAACAATCTCAAAGAAAAAAACCACATGGTCATTTTATTAGATGCATAGAAAGAATATGACAAAATTCAGCATCCTTTCATGTTAAAATTCTTGGAAAGATCAGGAATTCGAGATCCATATCTACACATAGTAAAAGCAATTTACAGCAAACCGGTAGCCAACATCAATCTAAATGGAGAGAAACTTGAAGCAATCCCACTAAAATCTGGGAATAGAAAAGGCTGCCATCTCTCTCCCCATATCTTTTCAATATAGTACTTGAAGTTCTAGCTAGAGCAATTAGACAACCAAAGGATGTAAAAGGGATACAAATTGGAATGGAAGAATTAAAACTATCACTAATTGCAGACGATATGGTAGAATACATAAGTGACCCAAAGAACACCACCAGAGAACTCTTACAGCTGATAAACAACTTCAGCAAAGTGGCCGGATATAAAACCAACTCACGCAAGTCATTAGACTTCCTATACTCAAAGGATAAGCAGGCTGAGATACAAGTAAGAGAAATGATACCCTTAACGGTAGACACAAACCATATAAAGTATCTTGGTGTGACTCTAACCAAACAAGTGAAAGATCTGTATCTTCAAGTCTCTGAAGAAAGAAATTGAAGAAGACCTCAGAAGATGGAAAAATCTTCCGTGCTCATGGATTACCACGATTAATATTATAAAAATGACCATCTTGCCAAAAGCAATATACAAATTCAAAGCAATCCCCATCAAAATCCCAAAGCAGTTCTTCATAGAGTTAGAAAGAGCAATTCAAAAATACATCTGGAATGACAGAAAACTCAAGATAGCTAAAAGTATTCTCAAGAGTAAAAGATCTTCTGGGGAATCAGTATCTTGGACCTCAAGCTGTACTACAGAGCAATAGTGTTATAAACTGCATGGTATTGGTATAGTGACAGGCATGTAGATCAATGGAACAGAATTGAAGCCCCAGAAATGAATCCACACTCCTATGGTCACTTGATCTTTGGCAAAGGAGCTAAAACCATCAAGTGGAAACAAGATGGCCTTTTCAACAAATGGTGCTGGTTCAACTGGAGGTCAACATGCAGAAGAATGAAAATTGATCCATTCTTATCTCCTTGCATTAAGCTCAATTCCATGTGGACCAAGGCCCTCCACATAAAACCTGACACACTAAAACTAATAGAAAGGAAACTAGGGAAGAGCCTTGAACATTTGGGCACAGGGGATAATTTCCTGAACAGATCTCCAATAGTTTATGCTCTAAGAGCAAGAATTGACAAATGGGACCTCATAAAATTACAAAGTTACTGTCAGGCAAAGGAACTGTCAAAAGGACAAATCGGGAACCAAAAAACTGGGAAATGATCTTTACCAACCCTACATTCGACAGAGGGCTAATATCAAATATATACGAACAACTCAAGAAGTTAGACTCCAGAGAGCCATGTTATCTTATTAAAATTGGGGTAGAGAGCTAAACAAAGAGTTCTCATCTGAAGAATATCTAATGGCTGAGAAGCCTAAAGAGATGTTCAACATCCTTAGTCATTAGAGAAATGGAAATAAAAACAACCCTGATATTCCATCTCACACCAGTCAGAATGGCTAAGATCAAAAACACAGGAGAGAGCATGTGTTGGCGAGGATGTAGAGAAAGAGGAACACTCCTCCACTGCTGGTGGGACTGCAAGCTGGTACAACCACTCTGGAAATCAGTCTGGTGGTTCCTCAGAAACCTGAGCAAGACACTCCCGGAGTATCCGGCTATACCACTTCTGGACATATACCCAAAGGCTTCCCCTGCATGCAATAAGGACACATGCTCCACTATGTTCATAGCAGCCTCATTTATAATAGGCCGAAGCTGGAAAGAACCTTGATATCCCTCAAGGGAGGAATCGATTCAGATGTGGTATATTTACACAACGGAATGCTACTCTGCAATTAAAAACAATGAATTCACGAAATTCTTAGGCAAATGCTTAGAACTGGAAAATATCATCCTAAGTGTGGTAACCCAATCACGAAAGAACACACATGGTATGCAATCACTGATAAGGGGATATTAACCCAGAATCTCAGAATACGCAAGATGCAATTCCCATATCAATAGATTTCCAAGAAGATGAAAGGAGAGACCCCTGGTCCTGGAAAGACTGGATGAAGGGGAATACCAGGACAGAGAAGCAAGAGGGGGTTGAATGGGGAACAGAAGGAGGGAAGGGGCCTTATGTGACTTTAAGGGACATAGGAGACCGGAAAGGGCAAATCATTTGGAATGTAAATAAAAAAAAACTTAGAAAATTAAAAAAACTGAGAGAGATAGGCAGATAAGCAAGGAAAGTCTGTAGTTTTAAACATAATTTGAGGATTTTAAAAATTAAAAGGAAAAAGTCATTCATCTGTGTTTATATTGCTGGAAAACAATAAATTATATTAAATGATAAGGTAGTTTCAGAACAACATATTGGTCATTTAAAGATTCATTAAAATTCTTAGCTAATATTTCTTATTTTGGCTTTATTTAGCAAAAAAAAATGTTTCAGCTCTACATTACTTACAGCCCTGATACTTACCTGCGGTATTTTATAGTATTGTCATCATCTGAGTCAATAACTATAACATCTGTTTGAATCTTAACAGGTTGTGACTGCAAAAATTAGCATATTAGTTATCATTTTGGCATCTCTGAGAATTAAACCTACAGCTTTGTACAGAGTAGAATTACACCTTCTCCTAGCCCCATGATTGGCAATTAAATGTATCTATATGCTAGCAAAACTTGACATTTATAGCATGCATTTCATATTCAAGTTACGACTAATCCAAATGTCATGTCAGTTTTAGAAAGACACTGGGTTTACAGGTATGAAAATAAGGTGTACACATACAGTGGTTTAGCCCAACACTAGTAGATCTAGGAATTTCACTTTGATTCCAGTTCACTGCTAGCTATTTTATACCAGCATAATATAAAGCCTCCTCTGACTGCCATCTTTGTTCTCTTGATATTTGTTTTCCAAAATATCGCACCACCACTGCCCGGTTATGAATTGGTATAGACACAATATCCTAGGGGCCCAGAAAGAATGTGAAGGAAATCACAAATAGAATTCTTGGTACCCTTATGGAGACTAGTGGGTGGGCCAAGCAAGATTTTTCTCTTTCTCAGAAGAGAAAACAGGTATTGGGGCTGAGCCCTATATCTTTCAAGTCTACATTCTTGTGGCAGATGATAGAACTCAGATCCCAGAGTGTTAGTATGAAGGAAGAATGAATGAGTCAATCAAATCAGACAGCTTCCTTCAGTTTTCTCCTCTATACAACTATCCTCACTGTCTTCAATATGGAGAAGTGGTTTATCCTAAAATTGAATCTAGTATGTGATCTATTATGCCATCACAATAGAAACATGGTCCACAGGCCAAACAGAACTCTTTACCTAGGCTGCAAACACTACCCAGTTTACAATGCTCTAGTTTGCCTGTATTCCTTTATTCCAAATCCTAGAGTTTCCATACCTCTGACTACAATTCGTCCAGATTCCTGCCATTCACATCTGGTTACCTCCCTTCTTGTTTCTTTATACTTCGTGTTCCACTTACAAAGCAGCCTAGTGATTTCAGTCCAGATTATATTCCCCCTCTGCTTTCCAGTGTACTTGGCCTAAATTCTATGTGTATTACTACAGTGAGCAAAGTTCTGTACAATCTATCCACTGCCTGTCTCCATGATCCCTTTCCCTCTTTCCCCCTATTTGAGTCACATAATCCATTTTCATTCCTTCAACTCTCCAAATTGTGGTCAATGTGCTCCTGGTATAGATTGCCTTTGTTATCCTTGGGGGTACCCTATTCAACAAAGATCATCAACTCACTTTCTTGTGACACCTGTCATCAGTGCTTTGTATATTGGCTGCCTGTATGTACTCCCGTGGTACTTAACACAGTATCTAGCACATGAAAAAGATCACATGTTATTGAAAACATAAATTAAAGGACTTTCGATTTGCCACATGCATTTTAATAACTAGCTTATCCCTTGAGCTGTAAAAAGCCTTTACAATCAACTACCTAAGGGTGTGGGTGGGGGAAGGACAGAGACATTGATACATGAAAATTCACTTTGTAACAGAAATATACAAGTTATTTTTTCCTTACTCAATACCGAGTGTATGTGTACTGACATCCAGTAGCTGAAAGTGAAAATGATGTGTCCTTCAATGTGTTAGAAATATACAGCATACTCACTGACTCGTCCAGTGTACGAAGAACAGAAATGTTTCCTACAAGATAGTACTGTTGTTCCCATAATAGCCTTGGAGCAGAAGACCAAATATTTCTGCTATTAGGACCATAGTTTCCGAAAAATACAAATGACTCTAAGGGTGACAGACACAATGGCAATTAAATTAGAAGGTATACTAGCTAAGCAAGCAGGCAGAGAACTGACACATCACAATGCTGTTTTCCAACTCACTGGCATTTTTCAAGATTCTGAGCCATGGCCTTCTCATCATCTTCCTTCCCTTCCAACTAAGCTCCACAGATTCCCCAGATGGTCACCACCAAAATATGAGGCATTCACACGGAAAATCAAATGTGAACTTGTGCTGATGTCAATCTTTTGATTTTGCCTTATGGATTCTTCCGGTAGTCTCTAAAAGGAATGTGTGTGCGTGTGTGTGTGTGTGTATTTGTATACATGCATCTGCCCAAGTGATTTTTAATGATGTTTCACCTTTAACACTCAAGAAAGGAACATGAGATATATTTTAAGAAGCATTTGAGTACCTGAAACACAAAATATATATTACCTCTGATTAACTCAGATGTTTTATGGTTCCGAAGCAATTAATTTTAACTATATAGCTTGTACTTCATAAAACTCAAACTCCAGGTCCCATAGCACACCTGACATAAATTTTATCTATTGAAAATTTTAGAGAAATGACTTCTTTCCCCGGTTAGTGTGTAGAGCTTTAGGGTTTATATTCTATATATTGGTCCTTGATAGGATGTTAGAACTATAGAGTCCAGTTAATCTAATCTGTTGTATGATTTACAAAACACAAAATCCATCTGTTACTGAATCAAGTTATTCATGGAGTTCCCTTTAAGCTATTCAGTGCAATAAACCTTTTTGATTAGGTCTTAAAAATTATTTTATTATATAAAGGAGATATCCTTCACCAATATAGTCATCCATGTTTCTATATGAACCCACCTTATACTTTTCACTATTATTTTTAATGTCTAATGTAGCCAGAAATTGTGAGTGTAGCAGTATCAGAGATTTTACAATTGACAATAATACAAGAATAAGTATGCTAATAATCAGGGAATACAACACAAACGAACATCATGTAAATATCATCAGCAGGATTGATTACCATCATAAGAATCCTGTAGGTACAAGATGAATTTGACATACTCATATGTGTCTCTCTCCTGGTCCTTGGCCCTATGACGATATCTGCCCTGGCCCTCTGACCAGCAGTTCCTTTTCTTACATAACAGCAAAACTCAATTAGGCTTCCCACTAAAGAAAGCAAGATACGAATAAAGTTATGTTGTCTAATGGATTATTTCAAACGATAATAGTCTTCCTTAGTCAAGACAACATTTTAAGGAACACAATTTTCTTTCCATGATTGCTGGTACTCAGAGAGATACCATTGTTATACCTGTACAATAAGGCACTAGCCAGAATATAAAATACAGGTATTTATATAACACTACTAAAATTAGAGAAATGCTGCGGTAATTAGTGTTTAGGGTAAAGAATAAGACAGGGTGGGGATAATTTGTCAGTAAAATAATTTTACTGTTTCTTTGAGAATTTCATATATGCATGTGATATATTTTATCATGTTCATGTCACACTCCTTTAAACTTCTCTCAGATTCAGTGACACATATCTACTCATTCTTTCCCAACTTTGTGTTCCAAAAAAAAATTACAATTCCAATGTGTGATACCCATAACCTTCCAGTAGAGCAACAGTTCTCAGCCCTTTGAGGATAGAACAACTCACTTTTCCTAGGAATCACCTAAGACCATGTACATATCAGATATTTACATTACCATTCATAACAGTAGCAAAATTACAGTTATGAAGTAGAAATGAAAATACATTTTTGGTATTACCACAGTATAAGGAACTGTATTATAGGGTCTCAGCATTAGGAAGGTTGAGAAGCACTGCTAGAGCATGGTCAGTCTGCCAGGGACAATCTTCTTAAAGAACACTCCTCATTCTCACCCAGCATCCATCAGCTCTCTCGAGCTCCTCTACTGAGGGTGAGGAATCCTCATCTGATAGTGAGGGCCCATGAGATCCTCCCTATTTTTCCAGAGGAAATAAAATTTTAATGTTAGTAATGTAGCATTTGAAATTATAGGCCATAAACTTAGATGAATATATTATCAGCAGCTACACTAATATTTTTTCAAAATTTACTAAGCGATAAGAGAGCAAGAAATTGTTCAGCTGAGTATTTATTACTTGGCCCTCAAAGCTCAAAAATTAAATTAAAAAGAAAACAAAGCCATGCATACATACCTATATCTGCCATTGGAAGATTAAGAATGATCTTCTCAGATACTTCATCCTTTTGTTGATCAGGAACAAGATTTAATAGACTGTTCCCCAAAAGATCTTCCTGGGAAGAGGAAGAAAGAACAGATTTTGCTTTCTATACTAATACCATTAGGATATCCTGTGTCCTTACCATATGAGTTTAGTGCTGCCCATGCCTTTTATAGCTATAGGTGCCGTGCTTCAGGCAGTTTGCATTACCTCCTAGCAATTACTCCATGTTACAATCCATTCTGGCCACAATTTTCCTGTGCATTATCTCCCTCAGTCAGATCCTTCCCTACCATCCAGGAGACCACAGATGTTATAATCTTCTCCCTGTCTTGTTTCCCTCTAGGAGTCTGGAAAAAACTCTCAGCTCCTCACCCATAGTGTTGTCTCTAATATTGATTCAAGAGAGTAAATGTGGTCGAGAAAAAAACCACACAGCTACGCTATCCAGTGACTATTCAATTCTGCCTGAAAGCCTTTCCCTGACTCTGCCTTTTTCACTCTTCAATGTGAATCCTTCCTCTTTTGTACCTTCCTCACACTTTCAAGTACAAAGACCTCTTTACATTTTAATCTGGCCTTTTTATTTTGATGTTAAAAATTCATCCCTTCCCCCTGTACCATAAAGAAACACTTATTTTTTTCAATAAAAATGTTTTCATTGATCCATTTATGAAGTAGTATGCCCTCAGTCCAAGAAAACATGGGGATAAATAAGGAGTGTGGGGGCAGGCTGAGTTATAGTATACTACCTTATCTTTCTGAGAAAGAAAGGAAGGAAGGAAGGAAAGATGAAAGAAAGAAAGAAAGAAAGAAAGAAAGAAAGAAAGAAAGAAAGAAAGAAAGAAAGAAAGAAAGAAAGAAAGAAAGAAAGAGAGGAAGAAGGAAAGGAAGAAGGAAAGAAAGAATGAAAGAAAGAAGATAGAAGAAAGCCATTGTGGAACCCAATTATTTTGTATGTTAATTTTTAAAGGAGTTTTTAAATTTATGAATAGGTGGAAATTAAAAATTCAACACATTTGATGTGAAATATAAAATAAAAGAGGTATTACCTATTATTCCATTGGTAGAAGAAAAGGGGAATCAATATAAAAAGAATTCAGAGGGCTAGAGATTAGGTCAGATGGTAAATGCTCACCTGACAATGACAAGGCCTTGCTTTAAATCAAGCATGCAAGCACAGGCACTCAGTCATTCCAAAAGAAGAAAGGAATTTACCCTGCTCAGTGCCATCTTCTGAGACTCTTAACAAGAAGCATGTTTTACTTTTCTGCCAGAGACTTCATCTTAGACACACATCAGAGAAGTGGATAGTGCACAGGGAAGTGTAAGAGACTGTACAGGAATCCCAGATGGTTTTTATTGACTTAACACTGAAACTAGTGGAGAAGATGATGCAACAGAGGCATAGCTGGACACCAATGAGTTAAATAAGGCTAAAAAGAAATAACTCATTAACAATAATAGAGAATGACCCATTTTCCCAAAAGCGGCAGAAAATTACTGAACAGTGGCCAAGAAGTTGTGACACATTCTGGGATACAAAAACAACTTTTCCATCTATGCTCAGTACAATCGAAATATTTTCAAATGACTAATAAAGACAGAATAATAACATAATTAAATAGTGGAACAATAATAAAATGATAGCTTTATTTCTCAGCATATAAAATAGTATAATAGAACACAGTAAATATATTCCATTTCTTATGTATCAATAAAGTAGGCACATACTTAATTAAAATTCTATTATTCTGCCTCCTACACAGAATCTACTTAACTTTAAGCATTAGATATTTATCAAAAGTTGTGTCACTTAGACAAGTTTCAGTGTACCCAAAATTAACACTAAATTTTCTATCACATGCTAGGTCTTCTTCCAGTAGCCGTTAATTAGGATATCAGCAGTGCCGGGTGACCCTCTGGAGAGTCTCAGTGTTCATGACAGAAGGGCTTGTTGGTGGAGAGGGAAAAGTGTTTCCCACATGGCCAAGGAATACATCATCTGGTATCCTGAGAGGCCCATCTGCCCTGGAAAGTGTCCCTGCAACTGTGTATATTGGCGAGCCAGAGGCAGACCTTACTAGGAGTTGCTTAGGTAGGTAGGAAGGTAGTTTGGTGGATATGTAGGACAAGAAAATCATTTCCAGATTGTCTGTTGTGGGTTGAATTGATGCCATCCAACCATGCTGCATGACCTTTGGATAGTGGGAATCTTACAGAAGTTGAGAAGCACAATCACACCAAGTAAGGGCAACCATGCATGGTCACTTGGGCTCATACACAGAACACTGGTGTTCCTGCCAGGAAGATCCACTCTAAGTCGAGCTCTCCCCCTTGTTAGTGGTGACATTTTACCTTAGAAGGTTCAAAGATTCACCAATATTTTAAGAATTTGTTAATTTATTGCACTGCACAGAGAATTTCATATTGCATTATACAGTCAACCTAGCTAATTACACACACACACAGACACATACACACACACACACACACACACACACATACACACTTCTTTTTTTGGTCAGGGTAGGGTGGTTGTTTGTTTGTTTGTTTAAGAAAGAGTTTCTCTGACTGTCTGTAGACCAGGCTGTCCTCTCAGACTGAGAGATACCCCAGCCTCTTCCTCTTGAGCGCTGGAATTAAAGGCGTATGCTACTGGATAACAATTTCGTTTTTGTATGAACTTGGTGCTTCAAGCTTACTTTTCATTTCATATTGGGAAGAAATGAGTAAATAAAAGCCAAAATAATGAACTGGAAAAATTAAGTATAACTTGGGGTTGGAGATACGAGCATTTGTTGCTCTTACAGACTTCCTGGATTTAGTTCCCAAGACCCCCGCATGGTGGCACGTCCACTTCCAGTAAAGGTAATACCCACTTCTGATCTCTTCAGTCATCAGGAACACACATAAAATAAATATCATGTTCTGGTTTAGTATAAGTTAAAAATCAATTCAAAAAATTTAAGCAGAATACAAATGTGAAGTTATTAATTTTTATTTTACGTTTTCTCAGACACCGTGTCACTGTGGACTTCTTACTGCTTTCAAACTCACAAGGATTTTTGGCCTCACCTTGTGCCCCAAGAGTACTGTGATTACAAGATTATGGGCATATGCCAGCATGGCCAGCTCTCTGAGTTATACATTCAATAGAGAAATTTGCATCACAGCTATCTTGTTATAAAGAGGAAGTACATCACTTAAATACTGTCCTTGGGCTGGAGAGATGGTTCAGTGTTTAAGAGCATTGGCTGTTCTAGAGGACCTAGGCTAAGGACCCAGTACCCTCAGGGCAGCTCACAACTGTGCATAACTTCAGTTTTTGGGGATCCAACCCTCTAACACAGACATACCTGAAGGCAAAACACCAAAAATGCTTAAAATAAAATAAATTAATCCTCTTTTTAAAAATGGGTCCAAAAGTGTTCTTGGTGAAAAAAAATTCACGTTGATTTTTGTTTCCTCAGAAACTAGGTATGCAGTGTCTATGGCTAGAAAAATCAGAGCTAGAGTATATGCTCTCCCCGAAGACCTTGTGGAAGTAAACCCAAAGATGGTCATGACCGTGTTTGCCCATTTGATGGGCAGAGGGATGAAGAGAGTGTAAAATAGCCAATGTCAATAGAGCCAACCTAACATAAAGGTGCATGATTAGCAAGTCAGCTAGGCCCAGGTGAAGTGCTTGTGGCTTCAGAACTCTTGTTCATTTAAAGGACTTTTAGTTTGGATTAGCAAGACTAATTAATCATAACAGCCTTCAGAGAGAGCGATTTAGTAAACAAGCAACTCCTCCTTCCCATAGAACTGGATCTCCTCAGCACACAGCCAACCTTTTGCTCTCTCCTCCTAGAATGCTGCCCTTGACATTCCAGCTTGCTTTGTATTAACTATGTAGCTTTTCCCTCCTGGGATTTCCATCTCTTGAGACTCGCCTATATATGTAGATAGGAATATTATTAGCTCCTCCTTTGGCTTTCCAAGTTCTAGCAGATCTTTCTGGAGAACCTGATCTTAAGCTGTATGGAGATGAATATTCTTTGCTTACTTTGTAGTGCGGAAAATCCGCTGAAGTAACTGTCTGTGCAGAATGTACTAGAAGCTTTTCTCATTCTTTTATTCTTAAAATCAGTATCTTTCTACAGTATTCTTTCTACATGGATACTTTTTGTACATTTAAGAATATTTTAATTACATCCAACATGTCTGCTGATTTGCTACTTTTTAAAAAGTGGTCTTCATGTAAGTACAACATACAAGAGCATAAATTATAGGTGGAGGAAAGTTGACCCTAAGGATGCGTTTCCCCCTCACACCCAGGCTGAAATGAAATGAAATATTTTGTCTTCAATAAGTCAGTCCAGTACATACTTTATTGTTTGGAAATCTTTACCACAAAACTACTTTTCAGTCTAAAATTCTGTGACTATGACACTTTTGAGGAGGGGGGGCCTCACAATTTAGATGGGATTTCGATAAGCAAAGAATGCTAAAGTGTACAACGGATTTTTGTATTTTTCACCTATGACGAGGAGATGAGGTCACAAAAATCGGAAATTATGTATGTCGAACTTGATGTACTTGTGCTCTGTCAAGATCTTTCTTATAGTTGTCAAGATCATTATGTTTTCTAACTCTGAAAAGTGATGTAATCTGGTAGCAATTTAGTAGTCCAAATAAAGTCATTTGCATAATAATTATCCTCTAATCCTCTCCGTTTTCTTTTAATGATTTTTTCAGTGTGGATATATAGGGGGTTTGGGGGTACCATTGATGGGTATATCCATGGCCAACAGAAAGAACATTGTTTCCCCCAGGATCTGGAGTTATAGAAGGTTGGACTCTGTTTGATAAGGATTCTGGGCATTAAACTTTGAAAGGGCAGCAAGCACTCTCAATGGCTGAGCCATCTCTCTAGCTCATGTGGTATGTATACCCAATGGAGTACTACTCAGCTATTAAATACAATGAATTAATGAAATTCATAGGCAAATGGATGGAGCTAGAAACTATCATCCTGAGTGAGGCAACACAGTCACAAAAGAATACACATGGTATGCTATCGCTGATAAGTGGATATTAGCCCAAAAGCTAGGAATACCCAAGATACAACTCACAGATAACATGAAGCTCAAGATGAAGGAAGACCAAAGTGTAGATATTTTGATCCTTATTGGAAAGTGGATCAAAACACCCATGGCTCACAGTCAACCAGTAGACTGTGAATAGGCTCCTCAATGGAGCATCCAGTGAGAGGACACAAGGAGCTGAAGAGATTTGCAGCCCCACAGGAGGAACAATAATATGTACCAACCAGTAACCCCAGAGCTCTCAGGGACTAAACCACCAACCAAACAGTACACATGGCGGGACCCTTGGCTCCAGATACATTATGTAGCAGAAGAAGACAATTTCAGACATCAATGAGAGGAGAGGCCATTGGTCATATGAAGGTTCAATTTCCCAGAATAGGGAATGCAAGTAAGGAAATTGGGGGGGTCAGTAGGGGGACGGGGATAGAATAGGGGTTTTTTTGAGGTAATGGGCAAAAGGGTTAACATTTGAAATGTAAAAATGCAAATAGTTAATAAAAAGAAGAAGAATATACTAATAAGAATGTATCCTATAGGTTCAAAAAATTTAAAAAAAAAACCAAGGATTTGTATGTTTTCCTCAATTGTACAACAACAAATTTTGTTTGAATTACCAAATTTATACATCTTTTATATGAACATGTACAAATCCAAAAACAAAACAAAGTTCTATGCCCTTGCTCTGTGTGTCTGGAATGTTAGTGGTAGGAGCCAAGATGTGATCAGCAGATTCCTTGTTTTAGAGATGGTTGATATTGTTATGGAGTCAGGATAGAGAGACAAACTAAGTTTGAAACATATTAATTTTAATGATTCTTTTGACTTTGAACCTTATTGCAAATATTCACATCATTGGCATAATGGAAAACGTACAAGTGATTCTCTACTGCAGAAAGTCAATAATCAATTAAATCTAGTTCAATGCTGTTTAATAAGTAAAACTATTACTATATGTAAATATGGATATATACAGTTTATGTTTTCACTTCTTTTTGTAAGTATGTATCTATATGTGCATTTTTATGTGCATGCACACATGTACACAAATGAATGGGGTCGAAAGATTATTCTTCCTCAATTACTATCCACCTTATTTTTTTGAGACAGAATCTATCTCTGATCTATACTAGAATCTATACAGAATCTATCCTAGAGCTCACTAATTGTCCAGGTTGGCCAGTAATATTCAGGTATCAACCAAGACCCTAGTGCAGTGCAAGGATTAAGGATGCAGCTCTTCATACCTTGGTTTTTCATGTTGGTGCTAGAATATAAATTTAGGTGCTCAGGCTCACACATGGCAAACACTTTAACAACAGAGCACCTATATAAGTTTTCTTTTTAAAAGGTCATTTTAAAGTCAGTAAGAACAAGGGGTTGAATATGAAACTTTGGAGAAATATTTGACAGGCATATATAAGGACCTGGGTTTTTTCCCAGCATTGTCAACAAACAAAGGAACAAATAAATAAATTAATTGAGAAGAAAACCAGCCCATTCTTAAAGAGAATTATTGGCACTGCTGACAATTTTGACAGTTACATGTATCTTCAGTGATAAATTTGAGACCACAGATAATTGTCCACTGTTTGGGAAAGAAATGTGTTATAGTACTGTGATTTCACACTAAATTATTTCTATAGGAAGCCTGCTTACTCTAGGATATAGAGCAATAGTAAATAGAAATTTGACTCTCTTTTAATGGCATAAGCATCAGAATTATAATCCTTTTTATTAGAAATAAAAATATATTTTATATATAGCTCTCTTACTGTGTTTTCACTTCTGTTCCATTATATTTACATGTCTTCATTGTTGTCTACCAGCCTGAATACTGGAGCTTTATAACAGCACTTCATATCTAGTAAGTAAAGAAGCATTCTGTATTATACTCTTCATTCTTTAATTACTGTGGGGAATTGGGGCTCTTTGTTTTCAACAGCAAGATGAATGGTGAAAAATTCATGAATTAGTCATAATATATTGGGCTGGTGCTGTGATTCATTTGGGTTCCCTCTCAGCCATGCAGGAATTGTATTTGATGGCAGAGACCTCTAATCCCAACATTTGGGTGCTGGACGCAGGAGGATCTGGAGATTAAGGTTTAATTGTGAGTTGAGGGGGCATTCACATTCTAATTCTAATTTAAATGGCATTCACATTCTAGGTCAAAGCAAACAATACAAAAATTTAAAAATTAAAATATCCACAGTAATCTGAGGGACAGGAAGTGACACCCTATTCGACTAAATTTCTTGCACAGGACTCTGATATTGAGACCCTTAACCCAATAAGGGTTACAGTTATTGCCTGAGCCTAGGAAGCAGAGGATCTTTAGTCTTCCTCTGTAGTTAGACTTGCAGCTCTAAGGCAGGCTAGGAAATTGTAATATCTCAGCCTTTGGAAGCAGCCAGTATTCTAGGTCTTATATATACAGAGGAAGTACGGGATTTCTTAGCTATGAACACAAAGCAGCATTAAAGCTCCT